>PITA01007555.1:0-84421 GCA_004023965.1 Spilogale gracilis | reverse complement strand
CGCCCCTAAAATGTTTTTTTCAGTGGTTACCTTGAAGATTAGAATCATTTTAAATTTACAGCTTATTAGAAATAATACCAACTTAGTGTCAGCAGTATGCACTGGACTGTATTTCTGTCCTCCCCCTTATTTTTCTCAGATTATATCTTTATATGTGTATTTATTAACATATACTGGTCTTTGTTGTGTTATCTATTTGTCTTATAAATCATAAGGAAAAAAGTATTTATAGACTATAAGTACAGTAATACTGGCTTTCTATTGGTTTATATAGGTAATTTCACTTATATTCTTCATTTCTTATGGGTTCAATTTACTCTGTAATGTGTTTTTTTATTGCCTGAAGGATAGCATTTCATGCGGGTATGAACTCTGCTTTTGTCAATCTAGAAATGTCCTGGTTTCTCCTTAATTTTGGAGGAATTTTTTGCTGGATTTAGAATTCTTAGTTGACATTTTTTGTTGTTGATCATTTTATTTACTTATTTATTTTTAAAAAGATTTTATTTATTTAACAGAGAGAAACACAGCCAGAGAGAGAACATAAGCAGGGGGAGTGAGAGAGGGAGAAGCAGGCTTCCCGCTGAGCAGGGAGCCCGATGAGGGACTTGATCCCGGGTCTCCGGGATCATGACCTGAGCCGAAGGCAGTCGCTTAACCAACTGAGTCACCCAGGCACCCCTGTTGATCACTTTAAATGTCATCCCACTAGTTCTTGGCTTCCATGATTTCTAATGAGAAATAAGCTAATAATCTAAGTGTTATTTTGAGTATTCATCATACATGATGACTTTTCTCTTAAAATTTTCTATCTTTGTTGGCCATTATGTGTCTTAAGGATAACGAAGACTTTATCTGGCTTGGAGTTTGTTAAGCTTGTTGGATGTGTATTGTATTTAGGAAGTTTTTAGTCATTATTTTTTAAAATAATGTTTCCTGTCTGTTGTGTTCTCCTTATGATACATATACATTGATATGCTTGGTTATGTTTTATAGATTCCTCTGGTTCTCTTCATTTTTCTTCCCTTTTTTCCCTATTCCTCAGATTGGGTAATTTCAGTTACTCTGTCTTCCAGTTTATTGACTCTTCTACCTGTCCAAATCTGCTGTTGATCCTCTCTAGTGAATTTTTCATTAGTCATTGTATTTTTCATCTCCAGAATTTTTGTTTACTTTTTTATAATTTGTGTCTGTTTTATTTTTCTTCATTTTGATTATGCCTTGTTCTCTGATTTCCTTTAGTTCTGTCAGTGCTTTCCTTGAGCTCACTGAGCATATTTAAGATAGTTGATTTAATGTCTTGACTAGCTCTTTTTAAATTTGGGATTTCTCAGGAATGGTTTCTGTCAAATTCTTTTATTTCTGTGATTAGGACTTGCTTTTCTGTTTCTTTGTGTGTTTTTTTTTTTTTTTTAAGATTTTATTTATTTATTTGACACAGAGAGAGATCACAAGTAGGCAGAGAGGCAGGCAGAGAGAGAGGAGGAAGCAGGCTCCCTGCTGAGCAGAGAGCCCGATGCGGGCCTTGATCCCAGGACCCTGAGATCATGACCTGAGCGGAAGGCAGAGGCTTTAACCCACTGAGCCACCCAGGCGCCCTCTGTGTGTTTTGAAGATCTGTTCCATTATTCCTGTGATGAGCTGGTGACCTGACAAAAATTTTCTGAAGTGTCTGGGTGAAAAAAGAAAAAACAAACAAAATAAAGGCTCATTTCTCATTAAATTTGATAGATGCTGCTGGGAAAGCTGTTACTGCCCACAGGCTGAAACCAAGAGAAGCATCCGCTTCAGACCACCCTTAACACAGTTGCAAAGTTCTTAGACATTCTGCACTGCCAATCCTCTGACATGCAGACTTCTAGGAAGGCAGGATGCTATCCCTATAGCTGAGTTGGGTGAGGAATGTGGAATGATTGCTGCTTCCTGCATCCTGAATGATTAGTAACTTCTTCCTGAAGCACTCCCCTGGTTGTTAGAGTGTTCATTAGGGTTCCAGGGATCTAAAGTAGCTGGTTCCAGTGACTGTCCAGCTCAGTGGTTACTTGTATGGAGGGACCCATATCTAGAATTTCCCATTCTCCTATCTTATCCATAGGACCAGTTACCTTCTTCTGACAGTGTTTGTGCTGATCAGGATACTTTTTGCCTCTTGACAAGTGAATGTTAACTACAAGTTTAACTTCACTTGTAATCCAGTCATTTCAAAACCTTCTTTAATAGTGTTTAGAGTTTTACCTTTCTGAGGTTTTCTAAGTGAGTCACAATGAATCCATTCTTTTCTCTTTTCCTTCTTCTAACGTTTTTGATGCTTTGAAGCCCCCTGTGTTCTACTAGTCTTTGTAGGTTTGCCTTTTTCTTTTTAATCTTTGTATTTAGTTGGTTGTTGGCTGAAAGGAAAGATTTTTTTTTTTTTTTAAGATTTTATTTAAAAGTAGGCAGAGAGGCAGGCAGAGAGAGGAGGAAATTCTGCCGAGCAGAGAGCCCGATGCAGGCCATGATCCCTTGATCCCAGGACCCTGAGATCATGACCTGAGCTGAAGGCAGAGGCTTTAACCCACTGAGCCACCTAGCGCCCTGGAAGGAAAGTTTTATATGTGTCTTCAATTGGCCATCCAGTGAAATTTTTTTTAGAGATTTATTTATTTATTAGAGAGTGCGTGAGTGGGGAGGGGCAGAGGGAGAGTTGGAGAGAGAATCTCAAGCAAACTCCCCACTGAGCATGGAGACCAGTGCTGAGCATGGAGCCAGACATGGGGCTCAATCTCACAACCTGAAATCATGACCTGAGCCAAAATCAAGAGTTGGGCACTTAATGGACTAAGCCATGCGGGTATCCTTATTCCTATTTAAGAATTTTTATCCCGCCCCCTTTTTAAAAAGAATTTTAAAGATTTTATTTATTTATTTGGCAGAGCCAGAGAGCATAAGCAGGGGAAGCAGCAGAAGAGGGTAAAGCAGGCTCCCTGCTGGGCAGAAGTTGATCCCAGGACCCCCGGATCATGACTGGAGCAGAAGGCACATACTGACTGGGCCAACCAGGCATCCCAAGAATTTTTATTCTTTTTTTTTTTTTTTTTTTTTTTGTAAGATTTTATTTATTTTTTTGACAGAAACGCAGCCAGAGAGGGAACACAAGCAGGGGGAGTGAGAGAGGGAGAAGCAGGCTTCCCGCCGAGCAGAGAGCCTGTTGTGGAGCTCGATCCTGGGTCTCCAGGATCATGACCTGAGCCGAAGGCAGTTGCTTAACCAACTGAGCCACCCAGGCGCTCCGAATTTTTATTCTTAAAATTTAAAATTTGCCAGTTTGGCTCAGAAGTATTAAAAGTATCCCCCATGATCACATGTTTACTGAGCTTTGCTGTAGAGAACAATTCACCTTTGCTTTCTTTTTAAGACTTACATAACTAGAGGGGCGCCTGAGTGGCAAGACCCTGGGATCATGACCTGAGCGGAAGGCAGAGGCTTAACTGACTGAGCACCCAGGTGTCCCTGAAGTGCTTTGTTTGTGATTTTCTCTGAATGTTCATAGCCTTTTTCAGCACGTGCTGATACTTTATTATTAGTAATGTTAACATTTATATTTTAACTTCTACATTTTGTTTTTTCCATGAGAACATTAAGTATTGTATTAATTGATTTTTGTTGAATCAGGATAAAAGACCAAATAAAACTATAGAGCATTCATAATTTATGATCAACATCTTAGCTCCTTTGGGCTCTTACACTGAATGACCAAAGACAGCAAACAGTTATTTCTCAGGGCTCTAAAGGCTGGGAAGTCCCAAGTTCAAGGCTCTGGCAGATTGGGTGTCTGGTGTGGGACAGCTTCCTGGTTCATAGATGGATTGCTGTTGTCTCACTGTGTCCTCCTAGAAGAGGGAAAGGAGCTTTCTGGGGTGTCTTTTATAAAAAGGGCACTAATCCCATTCATGAGGGCTCCACCTTTGTGACCTAATCACCTCTCAAAGGCTCTGCCTCCTAATACCATCGCAACATATAAAATTGGGGAGATATGAACATTCAGTCTGTGACATTAATGGAATATCAGTGGACTATCAGGATTAGAAACTTACTGAAATCTTGGGTATAGGCAGATTTAGGAGTGAACATTTGACTATCACATCTGGTTATCTTTTAATTCTAAGAAAAATCCTAGGAACTATTTTTATACCATTTAATCTAGGGAAAATTGAAGCTCAGAAAAGTAAAGGAATTTGCTCAGTGTAAGAATGGGCTTGATGCAGGTAGCGGGCTAAATGGAATAGATTTTACATACATAATGGAGAAGTGGTCAACTTTAGTCCCATTTAATTAAGTCAACTTGTAATCACACAAACCCAGTTAATTGAGTGTTGGTTGAAACATACTCTTTTTTTTTTTTAGGTTTATTTTATTTATTTATTTTTTTACTTTAAATTTATTTTATTTTTTTCAGTGTTCCCAGATTCATTGCCCATGCCCCACACCCAGTGCTCCATGCAGTAGGTGCCCTCAGTACCCACCACCAGGCTCTCCCATTCCCCCACCTCCTCCCTCCAAGTCCCTCAGTTTGTTTCTGTGTCTCTCATGTTGAAACATATTCTTAATGACATGTAGCAGTGGCCGAATATATTTATAGTACAGGACTTGAATATAGTTCATGTAGTTGAGTAATTAAATTGTTTTGAGACGTGGGTCATGGCAGAGAGCTAACTGGTAAAGTCCTATTCTGAGCTGCACTGTTTTCTTCTGAGTGATACCTGGCAGTCTCCACCAGAGCGTATTATGAAGTCAGTTCTAGCTTTTCTGTCTTAGAAATTGTTGTCTTCTGTTCTGGGTGTGCTAAAACCATAGAAAGGATCCAGAGAACTTGAGCATTAGAAGTCTGTGCATTTATAACATCTGTATATTTATGCCTTCCTTATTCCTCTGAAAATTTTATTGTTGAGGATACTTCAAGTTCAACTTCATTTCTTCCATTTGATACTTGTGTAGTTTGAATATTGATTTGGTTATTTTATTGAATTTTTTATTAAATAAGAGCTGTGCTATATTTTATTGTTTAATACTTAATTATATATTACATATCATTATGAATATTCAGATCCTAAAAATCCAACTTACTGACTTTGGTGGTGCTTAACGTTGAAGATATTATTATTGTTCTTAAAATAAACTCTAGGCCTAATGTAGGACTTGAACTCACCACCGTGAGATCAAGAGTCACATGTTTTACTGACTGGGCCAGCCAGATGCTTCTTGTTTTTAAATTGGTGTAGAAAAGGCAGTAGTGATTTCTTTCAGTGTTTAACTCATGACTATTCGACTTATAACAAGCTTCAGATAAATGTTAAATATTACTGGATGGATACACTTACATTTTTTTAAAACAAATTTATTTGCATTATGAAAATTTTGAATTACTGTTATTCAGCATACTTCAACTTTTAATACTTTCTGTAGTGGTAATATTATAATTTTTTTATGTTTACTTAAAATTATGTGAAGGCCTTATATGAGCATTTCCCCTAGTGTATTTACTGTTTTACCGTGAAAAAAATCTTCCTTACCGAGGGGCTGTTTTAGAGTAATGGTGTATATATTTAATTACTATAATTTTTAAAGATTTATTTATTTTAGAGAAATAGAGCACAGAGAAGTAGGTGGAGGGGTAGGAGGGGAGAGAGAAATGGAGAGATGCAGACTTCCCCTGCTGAGTGCAGAACCCAACTGGGGGCTCTGTCCTACAACCCTGAGATCATGAACTTAGTGGAAATCAAGAGCTGGGTGCTTAACCAGCTGAGCCACCCAGATACTATTTTAATTTTTGAAAATATTTAAAATGTCTTAGAGTATGGAATGGCAATTTGTAGATCTTTGATTAAATCAAAGTCACCCCTTAAACTTTGAATACAGAATTAATCTAGTTTCTTTAAAGCAGATATAAATGTATCTTCTGCCATTTCCCAGTATTAACATGTTTTCCATACCAACAGAGAAGCCGCTCTTGCTCTTAGAGTAATGATTTGGAGACCAGTTTCGGAACTGAGCAGTTTTACTGTATCTGAGCTATGGTTTTATTATAGAAAAGTTAATATCTGTTCATTTAACTCAGATTTTATCACAGTTAAGTGAAAATACAATAAGGCTTTTCCTATAAAATACTAATTGTTGAAAATATTTCATTTTCGTGATTGTCTTGGTTGAATAGGATATGTGCTCTCTGGAAACTAGGTTTGAGTAGGATACTTAAGGTCAGAGATAGAATAGTATATATAAAATAAGGGACTAGATTGTATACCTAGACAAATACATAATTATGTTCCTTAAAAATAACTCTGGTAGTCAAAGTGAACCTAAAGATTTTTGCTTTCTGGCCCTTCCACAAATATTTGGGAGAACTGAGTGTATACTCTGCCTTGGCACTGTTTTAGGTTCTAGATATTCAGTGAGAAGAGCAAATTAGTTATGGTCTATCCAGTATTTTCATAATATGGTGGTTACACCCTTTTTAATGTCTGTGAAAAGTGCTTATTTTGTATCCCTTTTGTTTCTGGAGATTGATAATCCCTGGCTCTTCAATGCTTTATCAACTTTATATTGTCTTCTGTTGTTGACTTCTGTTGTTCCCATTATTTGTTCAGGTGCTTAGTTGCCTGAAATTCTTTTTAGATTAATGTTGAATCTAAAGTACAACTTTTTCATCACCTCTCCTACTCAGACTCTCTGTTCTCTTATAGTTTTCATAAGCTATGTGTATCAGTATAATGTGATCCTTTCAGAGTTTTTTTTATGAATTTACATAAAATATATGTACTTTAGGGAAAATGCAGTGTGTCTGTGTGCATAGGTTTTTGGGGAATGCATAGCATTGTAGTAATAATGTTATGTGTTCTGTGACTTTTTCCAGACAACAGTAGTCTTTTTAAAAAATATGTTATTTATTTGACACAGAGAGAGAGAGATCACAAGTAGGCAGAGAGGCAGGCAGAGAGAGAAGAGGAAGCAGGCTCCCCGCTGAGCAGAGAGCCCAATGTGGGACTCGATCCCAGGACTGAGATCCTGATCTGAGCTGAAGGCAGAGGCTTAACCCTCTGAGCCACTCAGGCACCCAGGCAACAGTAGTCTTACTGATCTTTTCATGTTAGTAAGATCTACTTTTTTTTTTTTTTTTTAATTTAAAGATTTCATTTTTCCATTTGACAGAGAGAACACAGCCAGAGAGGGAACACAAGCAGGGGGAACGAGAGGGAGAAGCAGGCCACATGCAGAGCAGGGAGCCCAACGCGGGGCCCGATCCCGGGATTCCGGGATCATGACCCGAGCCGAAGGCAGTCGCCTAACCGAGCCACCCGGCGCCCCAAGATCTACTTTTTAAAAATCCCTAATCTGTTCACTTTTTTTCCAACTACTCTCATCACCTTTGTTTCAGGTACCATCATTTCTGACTTTGATCAGTGGCTGTCTAGTTGGTTTCTTTGCTTCTAGTCTGTCTTATAATCCATTTCCCACATAGCAGCCCAAGCAATGTATTAAAAATGTAAGCAGCATGTTAACCTTTTGGTGAAAACACTGTAGTATTTCCTGTTACAGTAAAATTCGAACTTGGTATTTAGAATTCATGATTGGTAATTTCAGGGATGTTTACTTGTTTTGTTTATTGATTTATTTTTCTCTCAGGTGTCCACATCAGTGTCTTGTACATACTAGGTTAGGTGCTCATAAATCTTTGTTGAATGCAGTTAATGAATTAACCTGTTGGTGTTGGTGGGCGTTCTGTTCATGTTTTTATATCTCCTATAATTCTTCCCTTCCAGCTTGTTTAGCATCATTGATCTGTACTCTGTTGCTTGAATTCACCAACTTCATTATCTCAGGCTTTTGCAGGATCTGGAATGCCCTTTCTGCAATTTTCCCACAATTGGATCTTTCTTGTACCACATTTTTTTTAAAAAAGATTTTATTTACTTATTTGACAGAGAGAGAGATCACAAGTAGGCAGAGACAGGCAGAGAGAGGGGGAAGCAGGCTCCCCACTGAGCAGAGAGCTGGATGCGGGGCTCGATCCCAGGACCCTGAGATCACGACCTGAGCTGAAGGCAGAGGCTTTAACCCACTGAGCCACCCAGGCGCCCCTCTTGTACCACATTTCAGTGTAAATGTCACCTGCTCAAAGACGTCTTCTTTGATCAATTTGTTACCACTTTGTTTTTAAAAACTTTAATTTTTGCTTTAAAAACAAGTGAGACACTATGGTCAGAAGTTAAAACACAACAAAATACACAATGAGCAATCTCTCCATCCCTGTCACCTATCTGCCAAAGTGATATTTATGTATATTAGTGTCGTCTTCATTGTCCCAGACACCCCTATAGCAGAGTAAACAAATAGCAATATATATGAAGTAGTAAATGTTCTTAAACCAGCCTTTTTGTTTTTATTTTTTTAAACTGGGCTAAATGGCTTTATTAGAGAAAGAGGATTACAAAGGATTTAAGAGTGCGCTTTGGGGCTCTTAAGCCAGTCTTTAAGACTTGTACAACCACTGTATCCTCAGCTTTTCAGATGACTTAACTGTGAAAACTAGGCTACCGTGTATCAACCACCTCAAATTCCCATCCACTCCATCTACAGAGTAACCTACAATCAATCTATACCCACCCTTCATTTTGCCCCCCCCTTCTGTTTTTTTTTTTTTTTTCTTTTTCTTTTTCTTTTCTTCCTTTTTTTTTCTCTGAAATTCTCTGATTCATGTTCAGGATTAGTTCTTCTACCACCTCTGTCCATGACCTCATCCTCTCCATCTGCTCAAGAATTTCTTTTGTTTTCTGGCTCTTCACTGTTAACTCTCTACTGTCTCCCTGGCTTTAGTACAGTCTTGCATATATATCAGGTGCTCAGAAAATATTGATTGAATATAGCAGAGTAATGAAGAGTTTCGACTACTGAGTTATAAAGACCTGGGCATGCATCCTAGCTAGGTGACTTGGGCAGGTTAGTTAGCATCTCTAAGCTGTAATTTCTTACTCATTAAAATGGGACAAAAATTATATCAAGGGTTGTTTTGAAAATGTAAGAAGTGGAATGTATAAATTTCCTTTGGGCATTTTAACAAATTACCATAAGTTTTGTGGCTTAAAACAACAGAAACTCTTTTTCCCTCATGATTCTGGAGGTCAGAAGTTGGAAATCAGTGACACAGGGCTCAAATCAAGGTGTCAGCGGGGCCATCCTTCCTCTGGAGGCCCTAGGAGAGAATCCATTCCTGGTCTCTCTACATTCTGGTGACTGCTGATACTCCTTGGCCGCGTTACTTCGGATCTCTCCAATCTGTCTCTGCGGTCACGCTGCCTTCTCTTACTTCTGTAATCTTCCACCTCCCTTTGCAAACCTGTGCATTTAGGGTCTACCTGGCTAATCTGTTTTTAAATCCTCAATCTTAATCATATCTGCAAAGACCCTTTTCCCATATAAGGTAACCTTTACAGGTTCCAGGGATTAGGATCTGATATCTTTGGGAGCCATTATTCAGCATGCTATGTGGATATAAAGCACACAGTTTAGTTCCTGGCAAATAAAGGTATAAACTTTCTGGATAGGGTTGAGAAAGATTTCAGATTCTCAGAAGGATTTAATTATATAGTTACAAGGGAGCCAGGGAACATGAGAAAATGAATTAGATGAGGGAAGGGAAATTAGGGATTAGATTGTATCATTGTATATAAGACAGTGGATAAATGGGATAAAGGTATAGAGAAGGGTTTTTATTGTCAGATTTTGTATTTTCCTGTTCAAATACATATCAAAGGATTTATCTATGTTTTCAGTATTAAAGTTTATAACTTAGTGTGGTAGGAAGGAGGTGATGGAGGTGGAAATAACACTGCATATCATTACTGAAAATTGGTTAATTATTTTTTTTTAAAGATTTTATTTATTTGACAGAGAGAAACACAGCCAGAGAGGGAACACAAGCAGGGGGAGTGAGAGAGGGAGAAGCAGGCTTCCCGCCGAGCAGGGAGCCCGATGTGGGACTCGATCCCGGGTCTCCGGGATCATGACCTGGGCCGAAGGCAGTCGCTTAACCAGCTGAGCCACCCAGGCGCCCCAATTACTTTTTTTTTTTTTATTCAGGAGGTTCACATGTAAAGTATACAAAATGATTAGTGAATGAGATCATAGATTGGATACCAAATTTTTCCTTTATTGAATAAGAATTATCATTTAGAATAAAAAAGAAAAGTACTTTAAAACAGTGCCAGAAGAGCAAAAAATTATATTGACATTTGTTTTCTTCTTTTTTCCGTCTCCTTTATAGGTTTTTTGGCATGGACACGGGTTCAGTGGGAGGATTAGACCTGACTGATCAGACTCCTGTTTTATTAGGGAGTACGGCCATGGCAACTAGTCTCACCAATGTAGGAAATTCATTTAGTGGTCCACCTAATCCTTTAGTTGCTAGATCTAATAAATTTCCAAACTCATCAGTGGAAGACGACGATGATGTTGTTTTTATCGAACCTGTACAACCTCCCCCATCTTCTGCACCAGTGGTAACTGATCAAAGAACCGTAACATTTACATCATCAAAAAATGAAGAACTACAAGGAAATGATTCCAAAATTCTTCCTTCCTCAAAAGAGTTGGCCTCTCAGAAGGGAAGTGTAAGTGAGACAATTGTCATTGATGATGAAGAGGACATGGAAACAAATCAAGGGCAAGAGAAAAATTCCTCCAATTTTATTGAACGGAGACCTCCTGAGACTAAAAACAGAACCAATGATGTGGATTTCTCCACTTCCAGTTTTTCAAGAAGTAAGGTAAATGCAGGAATGGGTAATAGTGGTATCACCACAGAACCAGACTCTGAAATTCAGATTGCTAATGTTACAACCTTAGAAACAGGTGTAAGCTCTGTGAATGATGGCCAATTAGAAAATACTGACGGGCGAGATATGAACTTAATGATTACACATGTAACATCACTGCAGAATACCAACTTGGGAGATGTCTCTAACGGACTGCAGTCAAGTAATTTTGGTGTTAATATACAAACATACACCCCGTCTTTAACTTCACAGACCAAGACTGGAGTAGGACCTTTTAATCCTGGTAGAATGAATGTGGCAGGAGACATATTTCAGAATGGAGAATCTGCAACTCATCATAATCCTGGTAAGCATTGTGTGATCTATCCTGTATAAAATTGCCTGATTCTTTTTTGTTCTAGTAATTGGTACTATCTTGGTTAGTTTATTCATGTAAGAGAGATTAATTCCATTGACTTTTAGAAGTTTGAAATTTTTAGCTAATGAGAGATGTAAAGCCATGTATTTCTTTTCAGATAATTAGAAAATTCATCACAGAAATCTATGTCTAAAGGATTGGAGTAAATACTCTCTACATTCACTACCACTGGAGTCTAGGAGTTTGACATCTTAAATATTTTTAGTATTTAGTAGTAACGTGTAAATAGTGAAAAGAGATAAGTAGCACATTTAAGGACCAATATAATACTGTATCATAGGTGCATTTAGATTTGTTTTTACTTTTAAAGTAATTTCGATCACTTATCTGATTTTAGTTTTTTTTCTTATTAGCATTTTATTTTAATATTTGAAGATTGGTAAATTTCTCATCTGTTTGAACAAGTTTTCTTCAGGTAGCTTTGCTCTGTGAAAACATTAAAAAAGAGAAGTTATAAGAACTCCGGCTTTTTTTTTTTTTTTAAAGATTTTATTTATTTATTTATTTGACAGAGAAAGAGATCACAGGTAGGCAGAAGGCAGGCAGAGGAAGAGAGGAAGAAGCAGGCTCCCTGCCCAGCAGAGAGCCTGATGCGGGCCTCAATCCCAGGACCTGAGATCATGACCTGAGCCAAAGGCAGAGGCTTTAACTCACTGAGCCACCCAGGCACCTGAAATCTGGCTTTTTGATGACCATGACTTTATGTCCCTTTCTTTTTCACCTCTGCCCCAAACTTTTGTATGTTTGTCTCTCTTGTATAGCCTTCTCTTTGTTTCTGTCTCCTTTTCTCATCATTTAAGGCTCATTAGAGCTTTATCGACCTAGAATTTGTGGAGAAAATAAGGAATTACTAAAATGTAGGTAGTGTAGAAAGGTATAAAATACTAGTCATTTTCCTTTTTTTTTTTTTTTTTGGGTTATGAGAGTAATGATTAATTATTGAAGAATTTGTGGGAAGTCTGTAATTAAAAAATGAAGGAAAAAATTCCTGTTAGTGTTGTTACCTGAAGATTACCACTGTCAGTGCTTGGAGTGGCTGTCTTTCAGGCTTTTTCCCATTGTATTTTAACTTTGTTGAAATGTGACTGCGAATAATTTTGCTTCCTGTTTCCCACTTTACATTGTCTTTTCTCATACCATTAACATTTATATACAAAAGTTTAATGGCTGCACAGTAGATATGGATGTATCATTGCCACATTTGGCATGTATACTGTTACCATATTTTGCTATAATACGTTTATGATGAACATCTTTGCTTAAACTTCTCATTTCTTTAGAGTATATTCCTCAAAGTGAAGTTACTAGGCCAAAGGATATCACTGCCCCCATCCTTCCAAAGACTTTTGGTTGAAAAAAAAAAAATCTATCTGGTGTATAGTGATTTTGAAAGAAACACGTTCCTTATTACTCAATTTGGAAAATTTCTCCAACCTTCCAAGACCCTTTCCCTCCGTGTGTGTGTGTGTGTGTGTGTGTGTGTGTGTGTGTGTACTATAGGTTAACCTGGGCTGGGGGAGGGATATATATGTCTTTGAGCATTTTAAAGTTGTAGAAATAATACTGTCATGTTGCCTTCCAGAAAGGTCTTAACAATTTATACTACCAGCTGTATATAGTTTCTTTCATTGTTACCTTCTGGCTCACATAGAAGTTTAAGAAATGATAATGCTTAAATCAGTTTAAAAATAGCCATTTTATCTTTACTGTAATTATAAATATATTTAAAAATAAGTATATAAAGAGTAAAATATTAATCTCACCATTGAGAGTAGTACATTTAATTCTAACTTGAGGTCATGGTTTAGGTATAGTTTTATAAATTCTTTCCTCCTACCATTCCTTTAAATACCTAACAGTAGATCTTAAACTTTTGTTCTTATCAAGTCCATATGTTTGATTTTATTCTCTACTTAGCTGAATTCCAGTTTTTACTATTTAAATAACTCTTAAGAATATTCTTAGGCATGTATCTTAGGATCTTATTTCCTTAGGAATAATCCTGAGTCAAAGGGGCTTATCACTGTAAGAATTGTATTCCTGGGGGGTGCCTGGCTGGCTCAGATGGTAGAGCATGTGACTCTTGATCTTGGTGTTATGGGTTTGAGCCCCTGTTGGGTGTAGAGATTATTTTAAAAATACTTAAAAATCAAAAAAAGAGGGGTTCCTGGGTGGCTCAGTCATTAGGCGTCTGCCTTCAGCTTAGGTCATGATCCTGGAGTCCCGGGATCCAGCCTTGCGTATCAGGTTCCCTGCTCGGTGGGAAGCCTGCTTCTCCCTCTCTCACTCCCGCTGCTTGTGTTCCCTCTGTAGCTGTGTTTCTCTCTGTCAAATAAGTAAATAAAATATAAAAAAAAAAAAAAATCAAAAAAAGAATTGTGTTTGTCTTTCATGAAACTCCATGCGAGGGACTATGTATTATTTATCAGAAAAATTAAACAGATACACCTTTTGCTCCTTTGTATGAATTAGCTCTTGTTTTTATGTGCTGCTTTTATTTGTAATAGGGAGCTATAAAATCTTGGCACTGGCTCTCAGACTGATTGTGACTTGGGCAAATTAAACGGTTATCTCCTGATGTCCTTTGTATAAAATAGAGGGTTGAGACAAAACTTCTCTCAATATTTTGATATTGGAGGATATGAGAATTTGAAAATAGGAGAAATGTAAGAGCTGAAAATAGATTAAGGGATGACAGTATATTATTTATACAGGGTCTAGAACTAAATTGTAAAAAAAAAATGCCATTTTTTCCAAATCAATTTAATAGATGTCATTTAGTTTAAATAGTTTCTCTAAGTATATATTCGACTGATAAACCCACAAAATAAAAAATCCCAAGGAGCCAGTAATTGTATTGCAAGAAGCTATTTCTTCTAGCATATATTCAAATGTAATTTTCTATTGGAGGACTTTCATAAGGTGAAATTTTTAGTTAGTGACTACAATCGACTCTTAAACATTGCAGGGATAAGGGGTGCTACCCCACCCCCCACTTACTGTGCATTTGAAAAGTGACATATAACTTTTTTTTAACTAGTGGTAGTATGCTGTTTGTTTTGTTTTACTAGTAGCCTACTGTTGACTGGAAGCTTTAATGATAAATAGTCAATACATATTGTGCATGATATATATTATATACTGTATTCTTAGCATAAAGTAAGCTAGAGAAAGGAATATTAAGAAAATCCCAAGAAGGGGCTCCTGGGTGGCTCAGTCGTTAAGCATCTGCCTTCTGCTCAGGTCATGATCCTGGAGTGCCAGGATCGAGCCCCGCATCGGGCTCCCTGCTCGGCGGGAAGCCTGCTTCTCCCTCTCTCACTCCCTCTGCTTGCGTTCCTTCTCTAGCTGTGTTTCTCTCTGTCAAACAAATAAATCTTTAAAAAAAATCCTAAGGAAAAAATAATTAACTGTACTGTAAAATAATCTGCATATAAGTGGACTCATACAGTTCAAACCCATGTTGTTCAAGGGCCAACTGTATCTTCTTTGTATTTATCAAAACTGGTCCATTACCTTCATATTAGTAGTATAACAGGATAGTAGGATTCTGAAATACACTCAGTTTACTGTATGTATAAAATATAATTTTTGTGGGGAGGAATGTTGTGGAGTAAGGTAAAATTTTAGTAGCAGTTATATAGCCCCTTGAAGTCATTAGGTTGTTGGATTGGAACCAGAAAATCACCATTCTTTTTTTTTTTTTTTTTTTAATTTTATTTATTTATTTGACAGAGAGAAACACAGCCAGAGAGGGAACACAAGCAGGGGGAGTGAGAGAGGGAGAAGCAGGCTTCCCACCGATCAGAAAGCCCGATGTGGGGCTCGATCCCGGGTCTCCAGGATCATGACCTGAGCCGAAGGCAGTCGCTTAACCAACTGAGCCACCCAGGGGCCCCTAGAAAATCACCATTCTTAAGGTTTTGATAGAGAAGTTTTCCTAAGCTCCAGATATATTTGTACTTCCTGTGGAAGGAAAAAAAAATATTTTTATAGAAGGGCAACTTTTTATGTATGGAAGTTCAAAATTTGAAAAAACTTAGAAAAAACATTACTAGAGACTATAGGAATGGTGGTCTATAATGTTTCAGAAGGGAAAAAGGTTATGGTTTTTTTGGTATAGTTAGGTTTGTGGAGTAGTAACTAGTGTAGTAAGCTGGACACTTCCTGTTAAGTGCCAAAGAAGGTTGCTATTAAAGAGAGAAAAGGTAAATTACTCTGCACTCCAGTGTTAATATTACACGTACCTTTTAAGTTTGTGTGATGCTGAAACTCTTTGAAGTGAAAGAGTAATATGATGTCAGTTGGTCACTATATGTTGGCTTATCATTTCTGTGTTAAACTCTGATTTCTTTGAGATTATGTGATCTAGAGGCCATGGAACTAAATATGAAAAAAGCTGTTTGTTTTTTTTTAAAGATTTTATTTATTTATTTGACAGAGAGAGATCACAAGCAGGCAGAGAGGCAGGCAGAGAGAGAGGAGGAAGCAGGCTCCCTGCTGAGTAGAGAGCCCAATGTGGGCCTCCATCCCAGGACCCTGAGATCATGACCTGAGCCGAAGGCAGAGGCTTAACCCACTGAGCCACCCAGGCACCCTGAAAAAAGCTGTTTTTAAAAAAAGCTGTTCCGGTCTTGATGTCTGGGTCATGAGTTCAAGCACTGTATTGGGCTCTACACCCAGTCTAGCTTTAGGAGATAAGCTTTATCAGACCTGTACTGTATTTGTCAAAGATTCTGATTGGTCAAGATTTTATTATATTTTTATGTTGATGTATGTGTTCCTTACTTAAAGGAATATTCTGTAAATTAATTCTTCCTGTTTAATAAACAATGGGTAATATTTCTTGGTGCTTCCTCTGTGCCGGTCACTGTGGTTTATTGCATGTATTATTGCTTAATGTTACCATTCATGTGAGGTTGGTACAATTTCTCGTTCAGAGAAGAGTTAGGCACAGAGTTTAAGGAACTTTCCAGTCTAGTAAGTGGAGTGTAAATGTCAACGAAGCATTCTTATTCCAAAGCGTTGGTTTTTACTTCTCTGCCCTACTGCTGTCTTATTAATGTCTTAGCTTGTACAAGATGGGAAGTTAAAACTGCTTATGTAATAGCATTGTCAATATGTATACATACCTGTTTCATTAATTTCCCTCGTGTATTTTGTTTTTAAGATTCCTGGATTTCTCAGTCAGCTTCATTTCCTCGTAATCAGAAACAACCAGGAGTGGATTCTTTATCACCAGTGGCCTCACTTCCTAAACAGATTTTTCAGCCTTCTGCACAACAACAGCAACCCACTAAACCAGTTAAAGTCACTTGTGCAAACTGCAAAAAACCTTTACAGAAGGGACAGACAGCTTATCAACGAAAAGGATCAGCTCACCTCTTTTGTTCTACCACCTGCCTTTCTTCCTTCTCTCACAAGCCGGCTCCAAAGAAACTTTGTGTAATGTGTAAAAAGTAAGGTTTACCTTTCTTTTTCTTTCTTTCTTTCTTTTTTTTTTTTTTAATTGAAGTACAGTTGACACATGGTGTTTCATTAGTTTCAGGTATACAACGTAGTGATCTGACAAGTCTGTAGGTTATGCTTTGCTCACCACGAGTGTAGGTAAGGTTTACTTTTCAACATAATTCCATATGATTGAATATTCGTGGTATATAATTTTAGGGAAATTATAAGAGTCTCAGGCTTGATCTTAGCCAAAAGGCCGAGAAGTGATTATGAGGTTGAGAGATGAATTATTGGTGTTTGAGAAATTGGTAAGCTAGTTGTTTGAATCTTAAAGCCAAAATCAAATATGCGATGGCTTTGGAGGATTCTCTACCACCTGGTGGCTTATGATTAAAAGGCTTCCTATTTGGATAGGCTTTGGGGTAGATTGGTTGGTTGGTTGAATTACTTATTTATCTATTTATAATTACAGAGAGAGAGAATGAGAATGGGAGCTTGCCATGGGTGGGGTGGGGGTAGACGGAGAAGGAAAGAAAGAATCCCAAGCTGACTCCATGCTGAGCATGGAGTGAGACCATGACCCCAGCTGAAGTCAGGAATTGGATGCCTAGCCGACTAAGCCACCCAGGTGCCCCTGGCATTGATTTAAGGACTAGGCTCTTGTAATTTTGTCTGTAATCTCCATTGGACTCCTTGAATTTGTCAAAATACATACGTGTTTATTTGCATTATTAATTATTAGAATTTAGTTCTGTATAAAAATAGGTCAAATATTGTACTATTGGCAAGTCTTTGGATTTTATGTTTTTATGTTTGTTTTGAACATTAAATTGTTAGAATATCCACTGTTTTAAGATTCAGGTACCAGTTTTTGGTAGCTTTGGAAAGAGACACTTCTGCCGGTTTTTAAGTCTGCCTTCACCTAGTTAAAAATAAGTAGCATATTGGGGCACCTTGTGCCTCAGTTGGTTAAGTGTCTAGCTCTTGATCTCAGCTCAGGTCTTGATCTCAGTATTGTGAGTTCAAGCCCTGTGTTGGGATCTATGCTGAGATTACTTAAAAAAAAAAGTGGAATATGGTATATTATGTATACGGTCAAACCAGGTGTAGATTTCCTTTCTGTACCATCTCTTGGTGCAGCCCAAGTTTGTGAAGGTATTTTTAGATCTTAGATCTTTGAAAAAGGCTTAGTGTTTTGTACAAGCTTAATAAATTCAAATATTGGAACAGTTACCTAGTTTTTCGACTGCTTTCTAGTAGGAGACTTTTACATACTGCAATATAGGACCTTGAAATTCAGAATTTTATTAAAGGAAGACTTCACAGGTCTTCCGTATTGTTTTCTACCATTTCTTTTCTTTCTCTTTTTTTAAAAAGCATTTTATTTATTTTTTTGAGAGAGCAGGGGAGAGAGAGCAAACAGGGGAGGAGCAGAGAAGGAGAGGGAGAAGCAGGCTCCATGCTTAAGCAGGAAGCCCAGTGTGGGGCTCAATCCTAGGACCCTGGGATCATGACCTGAGCCGAAGGCAGATGCTTGATTGACTGAACCACCTAGGTGCCCCATTTTCTACCATTTCTAATTGCATTTGGAGAGCTGTAGAGAATGTGTGGAATGATAGGTAGGGTTATTTTGGTTTATGGGTATGGGAGTATACTTAAAGTTCAATTATCCTCTCAAAAATATATATCATATTTCTGTGACCTAGATCTTTCAAGCTTTCTACTTACCCACGGGAAAGAATTGACTAGGTATTATGAATTTATACCTCAGACTAGGCCTGGACATTAAACTCCATGTAAACAATAATTTTTTTTTTAAAGTGTTACCAGTATCTGAAAGCCTTGTTAAGGAGTTTGAAAATTAATTGAGTACTGGCAAAGATTTAATAGTATAAATTACCTTTGCTTCTTTTGTGTTCATATTTTGTTGCCAAGAGATTTTAAATAGTAAAAGAGATTTAATGAACCTAAAAATGGTGTTTGATTCCCAGGGTTCAATTTATGGAAAAGAAATGTTAGTTATTACTATTGTATTTGATCTCTTTTAAAATAGAATTTTACTTTAAGTTGTTCTACTTATTTTTCAGAGATATAACTACAATGAAAGGAACCATCGTTGCTCAAGTGGATTCTAGTGAGTCCTTCCAGGAATTCTGTAGTACATCCTGTTTGTCTCTCTATGAGGACAAACAGAATCCTACTAAAGGAGCTCTAAATAAATCAAGATGTACAATTTGTGGTAAACTAACAGAGGTTTGTATTTTTGTGCTTCTCTTTAATTCTAACTAATGGGAATATTCCTGACTTTAATAGTTCTGATCAACTGTTTCATTAGTATATATTTCCTTAAAACTGAGGATATATAAAATTATCTTATAAGTATCCCCTTACGTAATCCCATTCCCCCACGGAGAGAATGATTTAGGATTAATTGGCTATTAATTGGATATTAATTGGCTCTTCTCTTGAGGTTTGGAACACATAGAGACAAAACCATAATATTTAAACATAAAGGCTGACTACCAAAGAAAGACAACAAACTAGAGTGATTAAGAATAGGAAGAAGTGGAGGGAATATTTTTTAATAACTTCACATTATTAAAATGGTATTAAAGTTTTTAAATTTTGTTTGCAGAAAAAGAATCCTGTGTACTATACGTACCTCAGTTGAATTATTTATAAATTTGATTCTCTCCCCCCTTTCTAGAGCAACGTACTTAATTTTAGTTCCTTTTGTATTTGTCTAAAGACTTAGTCTGTTTTACAATTTTATACTAACACTGTCCAAACTTAGTTGTTTCCTGTCATTTTTAGATATTTCTAGAGAAGTTTGTAATGATGTCAGTAGTGGTTCCTCCTGTGCCATATAAGTATTTCTTGTATGTATAAAAATAGTTCAAAGAATAATGAAAGGTATTTTATTTTTCTCTTTATCTAGATAAGCCTTCCACAGAAAAATCATTGAAGCATTTTCTTTCTATTGGAGCACCTTATTACTTCGTTACTTGTGATACTCATTTGTCTTTAAAATTGTTTGCTTGCTTTTAGATTCGCCATGAAGTGAGCTTTAAAAATATGACTCATAAGCTGTGCAGTGATCACTGCTTTAATAGATACAGAATGGCCAATGGTTTAATAATGAATTGCTGTGAACAGTGTGGAGAGTACTTGCCCAGCAAAGGTGCTGGAAATAATGTCCTGGTGATTGATGGTCAGCAGAAAAGATTTTGCTGTCAGAGTTGTGTCAGTGAATACAAACAGGTAATTCATGATCTAATCAAAATTGGCCATTCTTTTGAATAAATTTTACATTGTTTTAATAGTTTTACTTTAGCACCATTTATTAACTAGGTTTATCTTGGAATCTCATTTAATTCCATTATTGTCTTCATCTCTTGGAGATGACCTATCCCAGTTGAATACGGATCTATGTAAATTATTGGACATTGTGTAATTTTACATATGATGGTAAATGCTAGCAGAATGATTCTTTTGAAATATTATTTGTTTTGTTTATGGATAGAAGAGAGGGGTTGCAAATTATTTATCATGCTTATTAGTCATGATAATTAACTTAGCAGTGATTATCTTATTTATATTTTAGTGTTTAGGTCTTTTGATTTAGTTTGTTTTTGAATATATATGTGGTTCAAAAGTAAATTGTACATAAAAAGATATATCCAGAGAAGACCAGTTCCTGTTTCTATGTTCTTTTGGTTCCTGTCATCTTTTATAGGTATTAGCTTTACAGTTCTTAATATTTGTTCTGTTCTTTATGAGACATTAAGAAAATGTGTAATTCATTCTTAGTTTCTCTTTTTGTATAGAAAAGACATATACTGTATGTACTATCTTCCATTTTTCACTTCATAGTGTATCTTGGAAATCACTGTGTATCAGTGGTACATGAACTTTCTTTTTTTTAGAGAAAAAGAAAAGTAAAATTTTTTTTTTTTTTTGCTCAAGTTAAATTTTCAGAAAATTTGTGAGCTGATTAATTAAAAGCACTTTATTAAAAATAAATTAAACATACATAAATTTATGCTAGTTGCTAGGGCTGCAATAACAAAATACCAGACTAGAGGGTTCAAAGAACAAATTTTATTTTCTCACAGTTCTGAGGCTACAAGTCTAAGATCAAGGTGCTTTTCTGGGTTGGTTTCTGGTGAGGCTGCTCTTTGATCCTTGCAATAGCCTCCTTCTTGAGATGTCCTCACCTGGTCTTTTCTCTTTGCAAAAGGGTGGTGGAGGAGGAGAGGAGAGGGGATTTAGGGTATCTCTTCCTCTTCTTACAAGGAAGGACCTTAGTCCTGTCTGATCAGGACTGTACTGTTAGTACTTATTTAACATAACTGCCCCTTTGTAGGCTCAGTTCCAAATATAATCTTATTAGGAGTAGGACTTCAACATGTAAATTTTGGGGGGAATATGATTCAGACATTATCAATGTTAAAAACAAAATAAATACTCAAAACCTATTATTTCCAGGCACCTGGGTGGCTCAGAGGGTTAAGCCTCTTTGGCTCAGGTCATGATCTCAGGATCCTGGGATCAAGTCCCACTTTAGGCTCTCTGCCCAGCAGGGAGCCTGCTTCCTCTTCCCCCTCTTTCTCTGCCTGTCTCTCTGCCTATTTGTGCTCTTTCTCTCTGTCAAATAAATAAAATCTTAAAAAAAAAAACCCATTATTTCCTAATGTATTTTAATATTCTCTGTATTCTTTTGTTTTTGTCGTGTTTATATAATGGAAATATTACACATAATGGTGTGCTTTTGTGCATCTCTTCCCAATTTCATGTTTAGTTTAATTTTGTAGCCTGAAATTAGCATTAGTGTTAGTATTTTCATGGCCAGTGTTGCAAATTGTGATGTCTCCCTTAATCTCCGAAGAACTAGTGGTTAACCGTATCCTGGACAGCACTGGTGTATATGATAGTTTATTTGATCACTTTGCTATTGAATGTTATTGGGGTTATTTCCAGTTTTTTTGCTATTAAAGATAGTAGATGATGAATAACTTGGTATATGCTTTATTCTGTGGAGGTGTGGTATCAGGGTAGATTCCTAGAAGCTGGCTTGCTTGTCTAAGGAATGCATGTGTTAGCTTGTTAGCTATTGTTAAATTCCTCTCTGTTACAGTTGTACCAGATTTCTCTCAGTAATATATGTGGAAGTGCCAGTTTCTTATTTGCCTCTCCAGCTGAGAATATTAACACATCATTCTGACTGGTAAAAATGATGTTAATATTGTTGTAATTTGTATTCCTCTTATTAGGAATGATAATGAGGAGTTTTTTATATTTCAGAACTAATTGTGTTTCCTTTTTTGTGAACTACTTGTTCACCCATTTTACCCATTTCTTGTTTGGGTTTTGATCTTCTCAGCTTTTCCCATTAAATTGAACATTTATTTTGGGGCACCTGGGCCTCTGTTGATCTCAGCTCAGGTCTTGATCTCAGGTTTGTGAGTTCAGGCCCCATATTGGGCTCCACACTGGGTGTGGAGCCTACTTCAAAAACCAATCAATCAATCAATCAATCTTTATTTTAATGAGCAAAATGCATTTGTAATTTGTTTACAAACAATTATTTAACATCTGCCATGTTGCAAGGTACTGTGTTGCTGGGAATAGGGCTTGTGAGAAATAGACATAGTTCCTGCTTTTGTAGGATTTGCATTGGGGCGGCATACTTCAAATTCTTTGGTATTAGGAAAACTATATGGTGAGTCAAAGGACCAGACTAATAATAATCTTCAAGACCTCATTATAGTGTTTGATGTTTGATGATTATATTGCATTTATTATGTTCTGCTACATAGAAGGTTTGGTTATGAGTGCTGGCTTTAGTAAGTTGGTATGGGTTAAAATCCTGGCCCCACCAATCATCCATCTGTGTCCTGCATAAATTCTTTATTAAAAAGTGAAATCTGAGCCTTTCTTCTTGGTCTTTAAGAACATACTTCAAGAAACTGGACGTTACTAATTCTGCATGAGCCCCTTTGTGTTCTCTGCCAATTACTATCCCCTTCTACCTCCTAAAAGATACCCACTGTCTTTGACTTCTAACATGGTTTGAGTTTTTATAAAGTTATGTAAGTGGCATTAATATGTAAGGATACACTGCATTGTTATGTATAACTATGATTGGATGTTTATATAAATTTTTGTCACGGAAAGTTTTAAATTTTACTGTCAAATTTAATGTTTTTCTTTTATTACTTCTGGATTTTGTTTTATACACTTTCCTCACTCCCAGACTGTAAAGGAATGCTTTTCATATTTTCCTTCTGTTTGTGAGGCCTCATTTTAATATTCAGATCTTTAAAGCATTTAATGGAATTCTGATATATTGTTGAATTATGGGTCAAATATTATCTGTGTCCAAATGACTGTCTTTGAGAATCAGCATCTTTGTGATGTCACAATGTCCTATCATAGAGCAGGGATTTCATTCTATTTGTTATATCTGTGTGTTCCTGTTAAATTCATAAATATTTTGATGCCTTCGGTCCAGTCGGTTAAGCATCTGCTGCATTGGGCTCCCTCCTCAGTAGGGAGCCTGCTTCTCTTTCTGCCATCTGCCTGTGTTCTCTCCTTGCTTGTGTTAGTTCTCTCTCTCACACAAATAAATAGGTAAAATGGGGAAAAAAAAAGGAAAAGTTCATAAATAGTTTATCTTCTTGTTGCTGTTTTATTTTAAAGCTTTTATTTATTTGAAAGAGATTGAGTGAGCGCTTGCAGACTTGGGCAGGAACAGGGGGAATAGCATATGGGGAGGGAGAATCCCTGGCAAATTCCACACTGAGTGCTGAGCCCAATCGTAGGCTCTGTCTCTTAACTCTGAGATTCATCACCTCAGTAGGATGCTTAACTGAGTGAGTCACCCAGGAGCCCCTGATGCTATTTTAAATGAGGTTTTCTTTTCCATTATTTTATGTATGTGTATACATATATGTATGCACATAAATTTTTAAATTGATTTTAAATACCTGCTATCTAACTAAAGCATCATTATTAGTTAATTTTCTTGGATTTTTAACTAAATCATCATACCATCTGCAAATAGAAAATTTAGATCTTTCTTTACATTTCTCATTCCCATTATTATTCTGTCTTGCTTGATGGTGTTTCCTAATAACTCTAGTACAGTTTTGAATAGTGGAAGTAATAAATATCTTTGTTTTTCCAGTGGGAATATCTTTGATGTTTCCTTATTAAATTAGATGCTGGCTTTAGGGTTGAGGTAAATAAGTTTTACATATCAAAGAATTACCCATTTAATTTTGTTTTCTTAAGTATTTTATCAAAAATTAATACTGAGTCTTGAAGATCTTCAGTGTCTGTGGAGGTGATTGTATGATTTTTTTCCTCTCCTTTTAATCTGTTAATACATAGATTATTTTAATGAGTTTTGTAATCCATCGAACTGTTCTTGCGTTACTAGAATAAACCATACGAGGTCATCATATTTCAAATGCTTAGATGTCATTGTTTATATTTAGTACTTTCCCATTGGTATTCATAAGTGACATTGGTCTTTAATTTCCTTTTTTTGAGTGCATGTTTTTAAGCTGTCAGTGTTTTATTTGCTTTAAAAAATGCTTAAGAGCAAAATTCAGATCTTTTCATGCTTAAAACAATAAAAACGAAAATAAGAGAATTAAATATTTAACTCAAAAAGTTGTAAAAAGAAAACAAACTAAAAAAAGAAGAAAAGAAATAAAAGTAGGAGTTAGTGAGTTAGGAAACAAAAACAGTATCAAAATAATACAGCATGCTGCTTTTATGATAAATAAGTTTTGTGAAAAACTAGATCACCTGATCATTAATCAGGAAGAGAGGTTTAAAAATTCCCCAATTCAGAAACATAAAAATGACAAGGTGGACTTAACCATCAAAACAGTGGAAATGGAAGAAAATCATTTAAAAGGGACTACTTCAGGGCGCCTGGGTGGCTCAGTTGGTTAAGCGACTGCCTTCGGCTCAGGTCATGATCCCGGAGACCCGGGATTGAGTCCCACGTGTGGGAAGCCTGCTTCTCCCTCTCACTCCCCCTGCTTGTGTTCCCTCTCTCGCTGTGTTTCTCTCTGTCAAATAAAATCTTAAAAAAAAAAAAAAGAGACTACTTCATATACAACTTTATGTAAAAATGTTGAAAATGTAGATTGAGTAATTTTTCATGAAAATACAGTTTTTGTATATATGAAAATATAATTTACTTAAACTGACTACAGAGCAGATAAAATAAGGCTGAGAATTTCCAGAGAGGAAATATAGTTATCAATGAACTACCCCACAAAAAGAAACAGACTCTTCTCTTCTCTTCTCTTTTCTTTTCTTTTCTTTTTTCTTTTCTCTCTTCTCTTCTCTCTTCTCTCTCTCTCTCTCTCTCTGTCTCTCTCTCTCTTTCTTTCTTTCTTTCAAGATTTTACTTATTTATTAGCGCTAGTAGAGAGGGAGGAGAAGAGAGAGAGGTAGAAGCAGACTTCCCACCAAGCAGGGAGCTTGACTTCGAGCTGGATCCTAAGACCCTGGGATCTTGACTTGGGGTGAAGGCAGACAGGAACTGACTGAGCCACCCAGGAGCCCCAACTCAGATGTTTCTTAGGGAAATTCCTTCAGATTTAAACTAGGTAATCACAGTGCTATTTTAAACCATTCCAGAGTATAAACATTTAAAAAAAAACATTGTGATAAATATATATAAAACAAAATTTCCAGTTGTTTTTGAAACATTTGTAAGGTTACAGTTGAGTGTCCTATGAAATACATTCATAATGTGCAATCACTGTCTCTATGTTTAGAACTTTTTAATGACTGAAATAAACTGACAAGGCAGGAACTCCTCATATTCTCTTACTTCCATAGTCCTTGGTAATTTCTAATTTACTTTGTGTCTTCATGAATCTGCCAGTTCTAGATACTTCATATACTTGAAGTCAGACGTTATCCTTTTGTGTCTGGTTTATTACAATTAGGATAATGTTTTCAGTTTCATCTGTGTTGTGGCATTACTTTTACCTCTGAATGATATTCATATCGAGATCACATTTTGTTTATCCATTCATTTGTTGCAGGGTGTTTTGGTTGTCCCAACCCTTTGGTTAGTGTGAATCATGCTGCATTGAGCATTGGCATGCAGGTATCAGTTTGAGTCATGGTTTTTAGTTCTTCTGGGTATATACCTTAGAGTGAATTTGCTTGGTCAAGGACTAATTTTATGTTTGGCTCTCTTAAGAACTGTAAAATCCCGAAATCTTTTTCCAAAACAACTATTGATCGTTTTACATTCCTAACAGTACATGAGTTTTTCACTTCCTGTACCTCTTTCCCAGCATTTAATTACTTTTTGATTTTTAACATTTGTTTTTTATTTTATTTTTTTTAAGATTTTATTTATTTGACAGAGAAAGAGACAGAGAGAGAGAGGGAATACAGCTGGGAGAATGGGAGAGGGAGAAGCAGGCTCCCCGTTTAGCAGGGACCATGATGCGTGCAATGCGGGGCTCGGTCCCAGGACTCTGGGACCATCACCTGAACCAAAGGCAGTCTCTTAACCAACTGAGCCTCCCAGATGCCCATCATTTGTTTTTTATTTTAATCATCTTAGTAGGTGTGAAGTGGTATTTATGGTTTTGATTTGCATTTCTCTGATTACTAATGATACATTTTTCATGTTTATGGGTGATTTGTATGTCTTTTCTGGAAAAGTACTGAAATCCTTTGCCCATTTTGAATTGCATTGTTTTCCCATTTGTTTTTCAGTGGTAGGAGTTTTTTTTTTTTTTTTTAAGATTTTATTTATTTATTTGAGGTAGAGCAAGAGAGAGCATGAGCTTGTGGGGGTCAGAGGGAGGGGGGGAAACAGGTTCCCCACTGAGCAAGGAGCCCAATAGGCTCAATCCCAGGACCTGAGCTGAAGGCAGATACTGAGCTATCCAGGTGCCCCTAGGAGGTTTTTTTTTTTTTAATATTCTGAATATTAACCCCTTATTTCTTTTTTTTTCTTTTTTTTTTTTTTTTTAATATTTTATTTCTTTGACAGAGAAACACAGCCAGAGAGGGAACACAAGCAGGGGGAGTGAGAGAGGGAGAAGCAGGCTTCCTGCCGCGCAGGGAGCCCGATGTGGGACTCGATCCCGGGTCTCCGCGATCATGACCTGAGCCGAAGGCAGTTGCTTAACCAACTGAGCCACCCAGGCGCCCCTAACCCCTTATTTCTTAAGTTTTTTTTTTTTTTTTTTTAAGATTTATAACTTGAGAGAGTGAGACAGTGCGAGAATGAGAGAGCGGCGAGCATGGGGCAGAGGGAGAGGGAGTCTCAAGCAGCCTCTGCACTGAATGCAGAGCTTGCAGCCCCTTGTGGGGCTCAGTTTCACCACCTGAGACAAAAGGAAGAGTCGGCTGGCTGCTCCACTGACTGTGCCAACCAGATGTCCCTAATCCCTTATTTGATTTATGGTTGCAGATACTGTCTCCCATTTATTGGTTGCTTTTTTACTTTTTTGATTAATGGCATTTGATGTACAAAGTCCAGTTAACCTCTTTTCCTTTGTTATGTCTTTGGTGCCATATCTAAGAATTTGTTGCCAAATCAAAGGTTAAGATGGCTTATTGCTGTGTTCAGCTTTATGGTTTTAACTCTTACATTTAGGTTTTTAGTCCAATTGAAGTAATTTTTGTTTATGATGTGGGACAAGCATCTAGCTTAATTCTTCTGTATAAGGAAATCCAGTTGTCCCAGTGCCATATGTTGAAGAGAGTGTTGTTTCCTCACGGAATGGACTTGTCATACTTGTCAGATACTATTTGGTAGATGGGTAGGTTTATTTTTTGGATTCTCATTGTATATTATTCCCTTGGTCTACATGTCTGTTGTAGTGCAGGTACCACACTGTTAGGGTAACTGTGTCTTTGTAGTAAGTTTTGAAATTAGGAAATGAATCTTCCAACTTTGTTCTTCATTAAATTGGGTATTCTAGGCCCATTCTAATGTTATGTGAATTTGAGGATCAGCTTTTCCATTTCTCTAGTAAAGACTGTTAGAATTTGGATAGTGGTTGCACTGATTCTCTAGATTGCTTTGGGTAGTACTCACATCTCAACAATGTTGAATCTGCCTGTTTGTGAATACGGGATGCAATACCATTCAGTTAGACCTTTCTTAATTTCTGTCAGCAGTTCGTACCTTTCAGAGTACAAGTGTTCACCTCTTTCAGTATATTTATAAGTGTTTTATTCTTTTGAACACTATTGTTAATAGAATTGCTTTATTAATTTACTTTCCTGGGTATAAATTGTCAGTATTCAGTAACACAACCGAATTTAAGTGCTGACCTTGGACCTGCGACTTTGTTGAATCTGTTCGCTCCAGTAGCCTCATCGTGGGCCACTTGGAATCTCCTCCATATAGATTCATGTCATCTGCAAATGGCAGTAGCTTTCCCTCTTCCTTTCCAATTTGGATGCCTTATATTTCTTTTTCCTAACTGTTCTGGCTGGAGCTTTTACTATTTAGTAGACTGGAGAAAGTGGCGACATTGTGCAGTCACGTTTTATTTCTGATCTTACAGGAAAAACCTCGTGTCATTGACTGTTGAGTCTGATGTTAGCTGTGGGTTTTTCATATGTTGCGTTTATTATGTTGAGGTAGTCTTCTTTTATTATTTTGTTGAGTTTTTTTTTAATCATAAAAGTGTGTTGGATTTTGATAAACTTTCTTTACCATTTAAGATTATTACGTGGGTTTTACTTTCATTGTATCCATGTGTTTTATTGTATTCATTACCTTCTGTTGTACCACTCTGCATTACTGGGATAAATTCCACTTGGTTGTGGTTTGTAATACTTTCAGTATCCTACTGAATGTGGTTAACAGTTAACATCCTAAATTTTATATCTAATTTAAGGTGATAACTTAATTGGCGTTTAAGAACTCTGCTCCTGAATAGCCCCCACCCTTATTTATGTCGTAATAAATTACATCTTAGATACTGTTTGCATAGTAACAGATTTATGGTTATATTCTGGGCATTTGGATTCACAAACCGAAAGTACAGCAATATTGCTTTTTATGTTTGCCCATGTGACTAGTTACCCTAAAGATCGTTATTTCTTCATTCTGCTGGAGTTACTGCTTAGTTCCCTTTTCATTTCAGCATAAATCTTTGACTCTCCTCAGCATTTTTTGTAGAGTGGATCTAGTGCTGACAGATGGAGTTTTTTATTTGGTATGTCTTTGTTTCGTCATGTTTGGATAATAGTTTTGCCAGATAGAGTATTTTTTTGAAAAGTTTTTCTTTCAGCACTTAATATATGCCATCTCACTGTGTTTTGGTTTCCACAGTCTCTGATGAGAAATTGATAGATCTTACTGAGGATTCTTTGTACTTGATGAATAGCTTGTCTCAAGCTACTCAAGAATCTCTGTCTTTCAACAGTTTGTTTATAATGTGTCCTATTATGTGTCTTTTTGAGTTCATCTTATTTATAAGTTGTGCTTTTCAGCTTTGTAGATTTGTTTCCCATTATCAAGTTTATGAAGCTTTCAGCTGTTTTTGTTTGTTTTGGTTTTGCTTTTTAAGACATTATTTGACAGAAAAAAAGAGCTGGGAAGAGAGAGCATGGCCAGGGGGAGGGGCAGAGGGAGAGAGAGAAGCAGATTCCCTGCTGAGCAGGGAGCCCTGTGCTGGACTCCATCCCAGGACCCTAGGATCATGATCTGAGCTGAAGGCAGATGCTCAACCGACTGAGCCACCTGGGTGCCTTCAGCCATTATTTCTTTTCTTTTCTTTTAAAGATTTTATTTCTTTGACAGAGAGAAACACAGCCAGAGAGGGAACACAGGCAGGGGGAGTGAGAGGGAGCAGCAGGCTTCCCGCCGAGCAGGGAGCCCAATGTGGGACTCGATCCCGGGACTCTGGGATCACGACCTGAGCCGAAGGCAGTCGCCCAACGACTGAGCCACCCAGGCGCCCCACAGCAATTATTTCTTGAAATAATCATTCTTTGTTTTTTCTATTCTTTTGTGCCTCTGGTAATGCAATTGTTGGTCTGCGTGATCTGTCCTGTAGGTTCCTTAGGCTTTGTTCATTTTTCTTGTTCGTTTTCTTTCTGCTCTTCAAACTGTAATTTCAGTTTGGGCCTTGTTACTGCTGGTGAAAATAGTGATGCTCCCAATTCTCATATTGCAGGGGTAGGGGGCAGGGCACCGTGTTACTTCCTGATGAGATGAAGTTCAGGCTCTCTTCTTGGCCTTTTCCTCCGTCACCCTGGCTGGGGTGCTGCAGTGGGGCACCTCATTCCAGTCCGGCCACCGTAGAGTCCAGGCTCTTCACTTGTCCTTTTCTCGTGTGTTGTTCCTGTGGCGTTTGGATTGGGTAGAGGGACTGTTGACTGAAAGTTTTCTGTTTTTCTGCACCGTAATTCCAGTTGTATTTCTTCTATAGCTGTGTCATTTTCTGTTGCTGATTTCAAGATTTTTTTCTTTGTCTTTATTTTTATTCAAATTTTAATTTAAAATTTTCAGGAATTTGTAATAATATTGTGATTCTTTCAACTTATCCTTTCTGGGGTTTACTCAGCTTCTTTTATCTTCTGCCTAATTCGCAATGTTGTCAGACATTTCTTTGAGTACTTTTTCAACCCTCTGCTCTTCTTCCTCTCCCTTTAGGACTGTAGTGACATTTATTCTTTGTTCAAACAGGTCAGATAGGGAGCCTGAACTTACATATATTTTTTACAGTCCTCCAGATCCCTGGCTCTGGTCTTTTTTATTTTTTCCATCCAAGTCTGTTTTCTTACAGTTCAATTTGGGTAATTTCTCTGTTTGCCTTCGGTGATTCTTTCCTCTTATCTTCTTCATTCTGCTATTGGTTGGGGTTTTCTCTTGTTGTTTACTAATAATTTTTTTAGAATGGTGTTTTTTTGTTTTTTTGTTTTTTTTTTTGTTTTTTTTTTTGGTTTTTGTTTTGCTTTGTTTTGTTTTTAGTTTCAGAGGTAGAGTTTAGTGATTCATCAGTTGCATGTAACACTCAGTACTCGACATCAAGTGCCCTCCTTAATGCCCATCACCCATTTACCCCATTCACCACCCACCTTCCCTCCAGCAACCCTGTTTGTTTCCTATAGTTAAGAGTTAGCATTTCTTGTAGATTTTTAAATAATTTTTATAGAATTATAATTTTTATAGAAAAATTAAGCAGATAGTACAGAGTTCTCGTGATGGTCTGTTACTGATACCTTAAAATCAGTAAGGTAACATGTGTTGCAGTTAGTGAACTGGCATTAATATATTTGTTATTTGGTAAAATCCAACTTTATTCAAATTTCCTTAAATTTTATATAATGTCCACTTTCTGTTCCTAGATCCCATCTAGGATACCACATTGTATCCAGTAATCATGTTACCTTAGGCTAGTCTTGGTTATGACGTTTTCTCAGACTTCTTTTGTTTTTGATGGCCTTGACAGGTTTTAGGATTTAGGTATATTGGAAGATGCCCCTGTATTGGAATTTGTAGTTTTCTCATCATTAGACAGAGTGGAGCTATAGGTTTTTTGGAGGAATGTCGCAGAGGTATTTATTTTTTACACTGCCATTTTCATCACATCACGAGAGTACATCTATCAACATGATTTAAAATGACTGTTGAAGTTGATGTTGTAGCTTGCTGCAGTAGCATTTGTCAGGGTCCTCCATTGTAAAGTCTCCACTCCATTTCCATGTTGTACTCTTTTTTTTTTTTTTTTTTTTTTCCTTTTTTTTTGGAGAGTGAGAGAGTGTGGTGTGCCCAGCAGGGGAGAGGAACAAAGTGTGAGGGAGAAAGAGAGGGGCAATCTTTTTTTTTTTTTTTTTTTAAAGATTTTATATATTTGACGAGAGAAACACAGCCAGAGAGGGAATACAAGCAGGGGGAGTGAGAGAGGGAGAAGCAGGCTTCCCGCAGAGCAGGGAGCCTGATGTGGGGCTCGAACCCGGGTCTCCGGGATCATGACCTGAGCCGAAGGCAGTGGCCCAACCAACTGAGCCACTCGGGCGCCCTGCATAATTTTTTTTTTTAAGCGAAGCCTGGAAATTTTGGGTATTATGTTATTACATTCTCTATCTTACTTAAACCTTCTGCTTTAGTTGGCTTTATTTGATACTGCTCTGGTAGGGATAGGAAGGCCGAACCTCAGTATTGATAGGTCTGGATTGAGATCTGGGCTCTCCATTTGGCCTCTGTTGACACCCACTGAGGTGGGAGTAGCTCCATATTGTTGCTGGGTGAGGGTAGGAATTCTGGCTCTCCTCTGAGCTTTGGCTGATCCACTCTACCTGGGAGGAGTAGGATTACCTCTTTTCTGCTCCCCACATAGCATCTATTGACACCAAATGGTTCCATCCCCGTGGATATAGAAAATATTCTTTGTATTATTATTAGATAAAATAAAAATTATTTTTAAAAGTTTTTCTTCTTTCATTCTGTAAAATACTATTTTTGTGCTTAATTCATATATTGCATGTTCATAATTTACAAGTAAATAAATGGAAATCCATGCATATGTTGTTACTTGACATGGGGACCCATCAGACTTCTTTGGAGACCACCACACAGGATGCTACAGTGAATGTCTTTTCCTGTAGTCTGGGGGAACTAAAACTGTATGCTGATCTTTTCTTACCCTTGCCCTCCCCTCCCTTTTTGATGTTTGTCTCTAACATTTAACTTGGCTGCCATTGTTTATATCCCCATTGCTGAATTAGTTTCTGGAATATACTGATACAGGTAATTAATAATCTAAATCCTGGCAGTGGAGACTGTATAATGCTTAACACTTCTCTTTCAATAGTTTATTTCCATTTTCTAGCATCGTATTTTGACCTTAATGGAAAGCAGGATGCTTTCTGCAAGAAGTAAAGATGTAAATTTGTATGCTGTAAACTGTCATGTGCTCTAAAAAGAGTATCCAAACAACGCATTTGCCAGTAGTGAAAACTGTACCTGCATAATTTTCAAATCACTTAATTTAGAATGGTTTTGAGGTATCCTAGGCTGTAATGAGATCTTAGACTACATTGTCATCTCAGAGAAATAAGTAATGTTTTTTTGTCTAGGTTTACTTAGAGGCAAGTCAATTAAGTTTAAGGGTCTATTTATATTTATAATTTGTTACCTGTTATTTTATCATTAAATGATTTTTCCCTGTAGAATAATTAAAATAATTTAATAATGGCACTGGGGTAGGACAGATAGGCATTTTTTAAAGTTGGAATGAGTTTGTAAGACACAAACAGACAATTAAGAATCAAGTTTTACAAACTATATGTTTATATTTCAAGTAAGCAGCCTTTTTAATTTTTTTTTTTAAAGTCTTTTAAAATATCTTTTTTAGGTAGGTAGCCATCCAAGCTTCCTGAAGGAGGTTCGAGACCACATGCAGGACTCTTTCTTAATGCAGCCTGAGGTAAGCAAGACTGTAGCTGTGGTTAAGCCCTGACAATTTCATGCACTGGTACTGTAATGTAACTGAAAAATCACGTGCATTTTGAAGTATATTAAAATTTATTAATTTAAAATATGTCAGATTGTTCTTATGTTATCATAGGCAAACTTTATTTCACTAAATTTTACAGGTATTGTGATATGCTCATTTGTTTTTAGGTATTTTTATTAACAGTTATTTTCAAATAAAAAATTTATGCACACTACCTTGTCCACAATAGACATTTACCTAGGATATAAAAAGCCCTCTCTTTTGTGCCTGCCTGAAAGATATTAAAAACCCTTCATTTTGTAAAAATTTCCAAATTCATATTTTTTAATCCAGATGAATAGATTAGTACATAAATGTGTGAATAATAAATATATAAATTAATCTATATGCCTTATTCACATTTTAAAACATTAATGTCCCTTCTGTACCCCTAATGCAAATAATACATGATACATTAATAAAAACAAACAGTAATGTCCCTTCTGTACCCCTAATGCAAATAATACATGATACATTAATAAAAACAAACATTAATGTCCCTTCTGTACCCCTAATGCAAATAATACATGATACATTAATAAAAACAAACATTAATGTCCCTTTTGCAACAAATGGAAAAAAAAAATCACTTCTTGTTTAGGATCCAGTCCTGGATTATAGGCCATTATTTGTTTAAAAATATTTGTCTCCCTTTCCCCCCTTCTTCTGAGACCCCAATTCCAGATATATTAGATTTCCTGCTATTGTCCCATTGTCCCTGTGGCTCTATTACTTACTGGTTTTCTTTTTTTGGGGGGAGGAGTCTTTAATTTTCTTTATTTTGGAGTGTCTATTGTTGTATCTTTAATTTTACTAATCTTTTCTAATATACTGTTAGTCCCATATTTTATGTCTCAACTCTTGTATTTCCCATCTGTACAAGTTCCATCTAGGTCCTTTTTATATCTTCGATTCCTTGCCTCATTATGTTCATGTTTTCCTCTACTGCTTTCTTGAATACATCAGTATATTTATCATAGCTCTTTTTAACATTTTTGCCTACTGTTTTTTTAGCCGTCATTTCTAGATGTGTTTCCACAGCTTGATTTTTTTATATTTCTATGTAATGACTTACATTATGTTTTGTGGAATGTTTAAAAGCCATTGTTTTATATCTTTTGTGTAGTTTTCTGGTTTTGAAAAGTGGGAGATTAAATCTAGTCTCCATACTCCATCATGGTTGGGGTTGGAAGTCATGTCTCCTTTACTCTGAAATAGTTCCCTAGTCTTTGTCTTTCATGACTTTGACATTTTTGAATACTACAGGACATTTAGTAAAGTGACCCTCAATTTCAAGTACATGAAGCTTTTATCTCTTGAGTACCTTCCCATGCAATAAAAATATGGTAAAAAGAAATGTATTATATACAATGTAAAAGAATAAATTAGGGGGAATTTTTATTTAAAATCATGATGATTAATTTTGATACTCATATGGAATTGGGAAAATCTAAATGTACCATTTTTCAATAAATAGACTGAAAATGAGCTGATTTGCCATAAACTCCATATTATATTTACCTTTATCTTACCAATATCTTAATTTTAATTAGTTCTATCTTATTCTTTTTCACTGAATTTATAAGTGGGTTTATTTTCTTCCATGTGTGCATAGGGAATATAATAATTGTGAATTTGTTAAAATTAATTTCATTTTTTTAAGTCAATGTATATTTATAGGATGAATGAAATTTAAATATTTTGATTGTTTACACATGAAACAGAAAACATGGCATGAACAGATATTTCTTTTTTTACTAACGTTCTTTCATTAAATGGGTCCTTTTTATTTTTGAAGTAGTGGTGGCTGTGAAAGTGGCTGTGTTAAAATATTTTCAGTATTCATGATTCTATCTTTCTGATAGTACTTTCTCATTCTCTTCAGATAAAAGTATTTGTCAGTGTGGACCAGTTGCTTAGCTCCTTGTTTACTTGACCCAATTCAACTGGTCTACTTTTTATTGGTACGTCTTAAAACTTACTAATTACTTAACCATTCTGCCAATAAAATTACTGTCAACTTGAAGGATGTTTCTAATAAGTTAAAAAAAATCGAATCCAGGATTAGATTAGATGGTTGGACTTCATTTATATTGATAAAAGAATTCTTGATGGGTGCTGCTACGTGCAGGTCTGGTACAAACATCTACTGAGAGTTGCTTGCTTTTTCTCTTTGTAATCCTGTGATCTAATGGCAAGTGTCCTGATGTTTTTTAGTATTCCTAATGTGTACTGTGGTGCCAGATTAAAAAAAATTCTTTTTCTTTTATTGTTTTATTGATGTGTTTTCTTTGACTCTTTTCCCCTTATAAAAATCTGAACTATTATAAGCAAAAAAGCAGCATTCTCCTCTATTGTCTTTGTAACACTGGGAAAGTCACAGACTTCATAGGTTTGCAGTTACTCTTTTCTGTTCGTTGTTACCATTCTTTACAGTTGATAAAGTATTTCTGCCGTCTATGAGAGACTGAAGAATGGGTTGATTTCCATTTTGAAAAGTAAAACTTAGGACTTCTGTGAAGTGATATTTAAGTAAACAAGGAATAAGAAGATTGCTTGTTTTTTATGATATCATAAAAATATTTTTTATGGCATCAGTTATATTTTTTTATGACTGTTGTAGGCTGAGAAAGTTTTTTTTTCTTTTTTTGATGTTGATGTTAGTTATTTGTTTTTGGTTATTTTACCTTCAATTTATTACCTTTATTTTCTAAAATCCTGGGGCACTCATGAAATTTGTCCGTGCCGTTTACCCATTTTATTTTTGGCCTGATCGTCATCTTCCCTGACATCTCTTAGTCATCCATCCATGGAACATTTTGAGGCCTTTTAATATCATTGTATTGTACTAGATGCTATTGAGTATGATGATTAATAAAATAATCTCAACATCAGGTGGAAAGATGGACGCGGTTTTGCAATATGACATTTGATGTTTGATTTAACAGCTTTCGACAGTTGTGTAACTACTCAGAAAAGAGATCAAATACAAGTTACACTTTCTAAAGACTTGCCTTCTTTTATGTTTGATTTCTAATTGTGACTATCATGTTTTTAATATAAATAGACCAATTCATCTGCTTTATTTGTATTTTTGTAAGACTATGTATATTTCAGTAAGACTGCTTTTGTCTAGTAATTTTCAGAGTGTACTTCCTTTGATCTTATCATTATATATTTTACCTTGTTTCTTTGAATTATGTGTTGGCAAATACTTACTCTTGCCAGAGGATTGACTATTCTTAGCTGTTACTAATTATTAGCTTTAGTTAATAGCCCCAAATCATGTTAAGTGACATTTTTTTTAGTGTAAAAAAAAAAATAGTGGTCTTTCATTGTGGTTGAATGAGGTTTTAAATGTACTATACATAGGTGGTTAATTGGTTTTAAGAGAAGTTCCAAAAGTTCTTGAGGTAACAGCGCAGCTGAATGGAAAAAATATTTAATGTCAAAATTTTCCTCTGAAGGACTGTAGTCATTTGATTATTAAGGCTTATACTTTCCATTTAATTTCTTCTGTCAGAATGACAAAAGAAGTGTGTCATGGTAAACAGAAAACACGTGCCTTTGTTTTTCAGTTTATACTTTACCTGTAAGTGGGGATTCTGTTAAACTAATAGAGAAAAACCCTCTTTTTTAAAGGAGACTTAGCTGAGGTTATTACTTTTGTTTGAACGTGATTTAGCTGCATTGTAGTTAACAGTTTGCATCCAGATGAAGATTTCTGACCCACTAAACCTAATTAGAGATTAACAGAATTGTTTTGCAGAGAGAAAAGGTGTACTGAAAATGAAAAATTTAATTTTTTCTAATTAAATTATAGTTTTCTTAATTATTGTCTTTTGTTTCAAATTTTAGAAATATGGAAAACTGACCACTTGTACTGGTTGCCGAACACAGTGCAGGTTTTTTGATATGACTCAGTGTATAGGTCCTAATGGATATATGGAGCCATATTGTTCAACTGCTTGCATGAACAGTCACAAGACAAAATATGCAAAATCACAAAGTAAGTTTCAGGTATTTGGAAAGTTAAAAACCTTAATAACATGACTAATTTCTTAACTACTTTTTCCCTTTAACTTTGTTTTTATACTTGTTTCTAACTGCATAAACAGTTTTATTTGTCACATTAAACTTGTTCCTGCAGACTTTTTTTTAGTAGTTTTGACCATTCCATATTTCTTGGATTTTCTTGAATTTTAAGTTATTGGTGAAGTTCTGTCCCTGTCTCCATTCTTAGCTAAAATTGTTTTTCCTTCCAAAGATCTGAAATTAAAGATTCTTTCATGTATCCATGTGTAGTTTAGAGACATGATGTCAGACTCTTTACAATGGTATTTTTTAAGGTGCAAATAAACTTGGAAATAATAAAAGAAGAGTCTACAGAAGCTTCCATTAAAAATTATTCTCAGGGCGATTAAAATTTTGTTCTAGACTTTTATCATTTTATAAAGAAATCAGATATGTACCTCTTCTCTCCTAGGTTTGGGAATTATTTGTCATTTTTGTAAGCGAAACTCTTTACCTCAGTATCAAGCCACAATGCCTGATGGGAAACTGTATAACTTTTGCAATTCCAGTTGTGTGGCTAAATTTCAGGTTTGTTATTTATTTTGGATAACTCTTCCAATGAAATACACATAGAGAATAAACTGTAATATGCTTTATCTCTATTAAATGTGCTACTTTTATGTAGTTTGTTGAAGGTCAAACTGCAGGGTAGAGGTTACAGACACACAGTAGTAGACCTAGCTGCAGCAGCTCCCCACTTACTACGGATGATCGAATTGACTTTTAAATTGTTGTTTATGGTAGAAACTTGAAGGAAAATAAGTTTTCCTGTAATTGAGCTCAGTGCCTGATGTGTACTATTTTCTTAGGTGTTGGTCTCAATAACATGACTTTTAAAGGGAATTCTATTTTATGATAAATGGATGAAAGACCTATGTATATTTAGCCTGGAAGTGATGAGCATAAATGTTTTCTTCATATATTAGAAATATGCCATGTAAAGTGGGGATGAGACTTGTGATAGTGGACCCTAATTTAATAGAAGATCAGTTTAGGGAGACATTTTTCATTTTTGTAAATATAAAGAACTTTCTGGCATAGTTCTTCAAAGTTGGATTATGGATAATCTCAGAAGGTAGTATTACTGGAAGTGTTCCAACTTAAACTCATTGACTCCTTGTAAGGAATAGTTGAAAAGGGAATTTAGCTTTAGTTAAGTGGTATGAGTAGGTAGGTTTACCTTGCTGTAGGAAGGTAAATGTCAAGGAAAATTTCAAGGTACTCTGATTCAAACAAGTGCATAAAGCGATGCTTTCATGATCATCTTCCAGCAGTTCTACAGTGCTGCAGCCACTGTGTTCTGTGTTATTTTTTTTTAAGATTTTATTTAATTATTTGATAGAGAAAGAGATCAGAAATAGGCAGAGAGAGGGGGAAGCAGGCTCCCCGCTTAGCAGAGAGCCCAATGTGAGACTCAATCCCAGGACCCTGAGATCATGACCTGAGCTTAAGGCAGAGGGTTAACCCTCTGAGCCACCCAGGCGCCCCTGCTCTGTGTTATTTAAATTGAAATTGCAGTCTTTTCAAGTATGTTAGAATAGCTATACCCATTATTAGCATTTAACTTGTAGTTTTTAATTCAGCCAGGTGACTGTTGTTTTTATTAATAGTTACATTCTTTTTTTTTTTTTTTTAAAGATTTCATTTATTTATTTGACACAGAGAGAGAGCACAAGTAGGCAGAGAGGCCGGCAGAGAGAACAGAGGAAACAGGCTCCCGGGATCATGACCTGAGCTGAAGGCAGAGGCTTTAACCCCCTGAGCCACCCAGGCGCCCTACATTCTTTTCTTTTTTTTTTAAGATTTTATTTATTTATTTGGGAGAGAGAGTGAGTGAATGATAGAGCATGAGAGGGGAGAAGGTCAGACGGAGAAGCAGACTCCCCACGGAGCTGGGAGCCTGATGTGGGACTTGATCCTGGGACTCCAGGATCATGACCTGGGCTAAAGGTAGTGTTCTTATCCGACTGAGCCACCCAGGCGCCCCAGTAGTTACATTCTTGGCTGAGTTTAGGTAATAAGCCATTTTCGAGACTAAACTTTTATTTTGGAAGTTGGGATCGTGGCCATTGATACATCCTTACAGTAGTAAATATTGCTTCTGACTTGTTGGCTTTTCTTAAACTAGAAATTAGATGACAGAACAACAGTATCTTTGGCATGCTGCTTCTCAGATTTCAACTTTCTTTATTTTTGATGTTGGTAAATGAAGTGTTAATAGAAAATGTTTTAACTACTTTTTAAAAATTTAACTGAAACTTGTATTGCCCAATATTTGAAGAGACAGTTTGTATATGTACTTTGTATATTTTAAAGATTTTATTTATTTATTTGACAGAGAGAAAGAGATCACAAGTAGGCAGAGAGGCAGGCAGAGAGAGAGGAGGAAGCAGGCTCCTCATGGAGCAGAAAGCCGGATATGGGCTTTGATCCCAGGACCCTGAGATCATGACCGAGCCGAAGGCAGAGGCTTTAACCCACTGAGCCACTCAGGCGCCCGTACTTTGTATATTTTAAAGAAACACTTAATGTATACTCTTTTTTCTGGAGAGTGTATCCAGATAAGTGTCGTCAGCCTTGTTACTGTAACTTTGCATAAGAAGGATAGGGAGAGGAGAGAAAACATCATTTTTTCCTTCCTTCTTTTCTTAAGTTCACCATAGATTTTGAACTTTATGTTTTCATTAGATGATGTTTCCATTTCAAAATAAGGTAGTACAATAGTATTGATTTTTTTTGAAAAAATAGTTAATGGACTTACACCATTTTTTTGGAAATATCAAGGACATAGTTGCTGGTTTTTATCTAAAAAATTTATTCACCTAATAATCTTAAATCTGCATATTTTCTTTAATGGCTTTTAATTGTGTTGTACGATGTATGCAGAAGTTTTAAAAAATGATTTTTTTTGTATAAAGATTTTTTTCCCTCTCTTCATTGCCACCCTGAAAAAATTTTTAACTTTTATCCATTCAGAAGATTATATGTAATGTTTAATATGTATTAGAGAATGATAAATATCAGTGTATTCACCACTCAGAAATTAGAACAAAACTTTTTTTTAAAGATAGATTTATTTTAGAGAGAGAGAGAGAGAGAGCACACCAGGTAGGGAGGCTGGGGGTATGTGTGGATGTGTGTGTGCATGTGCTAGTGGGGGGGGCAGGGAGGGGCATAAGGATAGGGAAAGAGAGAATCTCAAGCAGACTCCCTGCTGAGGCCGAATTCTGTGGGAGGCTCCGTCCCACAACCCTGAGATCATGAACTGAGCAGAAACCAGGAATTGGATGCTCAACTGACTGAGCCACCCAGGCACCACAGAACAAAATGTTTTAAGGCCATGTATACTTAGATCTTTTCCTAGTCTGTAAATTGCTTTAACTTTTTAAAATATAATAAAACTAAGATTATTGGTACCCATTCCAGTCTGTGATTCTTTTTCCTCCTAACTTTATAAAAATGATCAATTTTAAAAAGTATTATAGGCTTTTTTCACTGATGGACTTGGAATTGAAATGTTAGCAATATTGCACATGGGACAGATTACTACTTAAAATAGCTATTGGAGAAGCCTAGGAGCCAGTTTTTGTTGTTTTTTTTTTAATGTTTAAATACTACTTCAGAACCCAGTTAACCTTAACTATTACTTGCTTAAGTTTTTTTAAAGATAAAAAAAATTTGAGCTGTATGATTTTTTTCCTTTTTCATATTACTTTAAAATAAATGGTAGGGCGCCTGGGTGGCTCAGTGGGTTAAAGCCTCTGCCTTTGGCTCAGGTCATGATCTCAGGGTCCTGGGATCAAGGCCCGTGTTGGCCTCTCTGCTCAGCAGGGAGCCTGCTTCTTTCCTCTCTCTCTGTCTGCCTTTCTGCCTATTTGTGATCTCTCTGTCAAATAAATAAATAAAATCTTAAAAAAAAAAAAATGGTAGTAATCCTGAATAAAAAATGAATTTCAATTTCATAAAAGGTAGTGTACTAGTAAGTAAATTTTAAAGACAGGGGCGCCTGGTTAGCTCAGTTGATTAAGCATCTGCCTTTGATTCAGGTCATGGTCCCAGGGTCCCCTCGGATGGAGTTCCACATAAGTCTGCCTGCTCTCCCTGCTTGTGCTCTCATTCCCTCTCTGATAAATAAATAAAATATTTAAGAAAACAAAAAGTAATTTTTAAAGACAAAATTCAGAAATACAATTTTATGTGTTGAAATATTTAAGCAAGAAACATACCATTTTCTGGACAGAGTCAACATTTAACAGTAATTACAAATAAAAATTCTAAAATCTCTATCAGATTCCATATGTTTTATTCTTTGTTTTAGGCTCTAAGTATGCAGTCTTCTTCAAATGGCCAGTTTGTAGCTCCAAGTGATATACAGTTAAAATGCAACTACTGCAAAAATTCCTTTTGTTCAAAGCCAGAAATCCTGGAATGGGAGGCAAGTCCTATTTTGTTATGTATATTATCTTGCTTAAATGAGTGTCTAGTAAAATAATAATGGTGTTTCCATTTGATGACCTATTTCTTGGTGGATAAGGATTAGTTCTTTAGATTTTGTGATCAAATTATTTACTTTTTGTGGGAAAAGCATCAGTAATAATAAAGTAATTGTGTACAGGATGTTACATACTTTGAGCATCTCCTTGTACTGTATTTTTCATTTTACCCCCATCCTTATAAATATTGTCTGAACTATAATATCTTGTATTCCCTGCCACCTGTACAAATTAAGAATTTGTTAGTCATTTACCATGTTGTCATTTAACATTTTATAATTGTTTTAATGAAAGAATCCTAATATAAATTTATTTTCCCTTTCTCATCACTCTTGCCTTCATCGGTTTATTAATTTACTTTGTCATATATTTTTGTCATCAACAATACCTGATTATTATTTTTTGTTGAAATAAGGGAGACGGATGGATGAGTGCATGGACGGATAGATGGATGGACAGACAGGCGGACCTGGCTGAACACTGCTTTCTTGATCAGTGTTCATCTTTGGCCATTCTTCTCGCCTTTTTTGAGGGCATGGCATATGTAATAGAGTGGTGTACGAGACATAGTGCTAACAGTAGATTGCTTTTGAACTAAGACTTGTTAGTGGCTATTGGTAAGTCACTCAGTAGCTGAGTCCTAGAAGAAAAGTGACAACTAGAACCTGACTAACAATTACTGAAATACTTTGGAAATCTTTGGTGCTTTCTCAAAGAGTATTTAAACCAATTATTTTTGGAGACTGTTTTTGGCACCCAGTGATGATTTTAGTGGCTAACATCCTCTTTAAATCATAGCAGGAAAAATGTTGAAGGCCTGGTAAGAATAAAGAAATGATCGGGAATGAAGAAAGAAATCCATAAGCAAGTGCAGAGAGTAAAGTTATATAGGGAATAAAGATCCTGCCTAGATGGAATTTTCGTAATACCAGATGAAATTGAGGTCCTTTCTACCATCTCCATGTTAGTGCTACTTGGCTTTTGTAGTCTTCGTGTTGCTTTTATTTACATGGAGGTTAAGTGTTGGAAGGACTTAAGAAACAGGCTATCAAACTGAATGTCGCTCACAGTGATTAAGAATTCAAGAGCCTCTTTCTTCTCCTTCCACGGTTAGCAGTTGTAGTTTCTTTGTTGCTGTTTTTCCTTTTGTGAGTTATATGTCCACTATGGGGCAACTTTCCACTGATTGCCTTGTTATGTGAGTTGCTTCCTAGGTTCTTTCACCTTCCTTGTCTTGCTCTTCACCTATGTTGGCCACCTTTGAGGTAGATGGATTAGACCTAGTCTGTGTCCTCCATAATAACAGAGTGGGAAAGGTGCTGTTCTGGGAATTAGAACTTGTTTGTGTTTGGCTGCTTTCTGGAAAATACCTCCGGCTATTGTAGGTTTGGGGCCAGGAGAAATGACTAAATAATGCTAACCTCTCCATTCAAGGGAACCAATTCAGTTGAATGTTTAGCAGCACACTATATGATGGCTCCAGATTGAATACATTATCCATAATAGGTCTGTTACTCTTAGCAGTGGTAGGAATGTGATTGGATCTACTTGACTGTACTCAACAAAGAATATTTCTTTCTGAGTGAAACTGATGTTAATGTCATATTTCTCATCTTCTTATGTTTTACCCATGTTCTGTCTTCCATTGTTTTCTTCCCATGTGTCCAGTTCCCTTAGCAACACCAGACAGCCGTCTTGTTCTAGTGATACTTTTACAATTTCACCGAGTAGTTTTGGCGTACGTAGTTCACGGTATTGAATTTTGCGGATTTTTTTCTAAATCTAGCAGTGAATTAGTTAAATTAGCTGTCTGTGGCCTATAGGAAATGTACCCCTAAGGATTATCAATCACATTAACTAGGTAAATGATTTAACTTTGTTTCTGCAAAAGTGGCTTGTTTATTTCTTAAATTTGTTCTTGAAGTGGTTGTCATATACTTACCAAGGTTCCCATTGTGCATTTAGAACAAAGTGCATCAGTTCTGCAGCAAAACTTGTTCAGATGACTATAAGAAGTTGCATTGCATTGTTACATATTGCGAATACTGTCAAGAGGAGAAGACTCTTCATGAAACAGTAAATTTCTCTGGCGTTAAGAGACCTTTCTGTAGTGAAGGCAAGTGTATATACAGTGTTCATAATTTTTATTAATATTTGTATTAATTTTTTGCCAAAACATTTTCAAAATATATAACTACATATGTTCAGAGTAGCTGTGCAATTTTAGTGTAGTCGGACAAAAAAGTTGAATTTGATTTTCTACTGACTTGTTCTGTTATTTTAATTTGTAGACCTCTGGGCCTCAAGATACTTTATCTCTAAAAATATAATAACCTTTTTTCCAGTTACAAGGAAGTTTTGAAAATAAAAGCATTATCATATGTCATTTCTAAATATAGAGACTGTTGCCTGAAAGTTGATTTTCCAAGTGGATTAGAATTACCCTCCACTGGGTTCATTTCCCTGCCCAGCTTCATGCCTAGCCTACAAAGGTTTTCAGTGTACCAGAAAGAATATCATATGTGGCATTACTACAGTGGGACAGTACTTTTAGATTTTTAATTTGGGATGCCAGGCAAACACTGGCTCTTGTTATTGTATATTGAAGAATTCTTTTCTTCTCTCCTTTACACTTTTGCTGCACTGGTACCAGGCAGCTGATTACAGAAATGAACACCTGTTCTCATTCTAATTCTCCAGAGATAGGGACCAGGATTGTGACTGTGGGTTTGGGTTATTACTTGTTATTACTACTTTCTCTCAGCTGTCATATTCTTGCTCTAAGCCGACTTCCAGTTTCTATTTCTTTGGCCCCAGGCACTGAACTCTCCCAGTTTTTCCATCACTATTCTCATCTGTTGTTTTCCAGTTAGTTCTCTCCCACCCCCCACCCCCACATCTTTTTATATGGATTTCTGCTGCTGGTTAGGGGCAAGAAAAAAGTTGGAAAATCCTAAATGCCAGCAGTATTGAATGACCCAAAACTCAAAAGATCTATCAGTCCATTCAGTTAATATTTTTGTCTAATACATTATACATTTCACATATAAAGTTATGTATATAAAAGGATACTGCTTATAAAACAAGGCATTCCTGTTTTTGTAGGTTTGAGTACATTTCACCTGATGCGAAAGGTAATCATGATTACTGTTAGGATCATAGCTGTGATGAAAAGTGACATAGTGTTTCATTGAAAAGATTGACTCTGAGTTAATTTAACTCCACACCTGAATTTTTATGCAGTGAGAATCTTTGTGATTCATAAGTCTAAATATGTAGGTGTTGATGGTTGGCGTACCTATCCATGATCTTGCACCGTTTAGATTATATGGATTTTACTAAAATAGAAAAGTAACAGCAAGTAGAGAATTGACATATAAGAGTATATTCAATTGGAGGGATTTAATATCTTTAGGCAATAAAACCTTAAAAAAGATGTGTGTCTTTTTCCTGTTTAGTAATATATTTTGTTTTTTTCTCTAACTATACCTAGTTCTCTCCTGGAACTTGGCAGAAATAACAAAACATGTAATACCTAGTACTACTATCAAAATCTAATTAGAAAAAGCTTTAATAAAGGTAAACTATTAAAAAAGGTTTTTAAATATATTTCATAACAGAAAAGAAGTCATTGGACAGTACTTAAATATTTGCCAAAAAAAAGTAGTAGAAAACAGTTGCAGTTTGAGTTCACAGATAGGAAAGATTATTTTAAAACTAGGTTCAGTAGAGTTTGCAGAGGAGGTATAATTTGAACTCTTTATTAATGAGTGGGTAGGCTTGCAGTAGATATGAGTGCAAGGTAATTCTTATGCGGCATAGTCTGAGTAAAAAGTATGGAAATTTATTTAATTCATATAGAGATATTATAGAGGTTAAGGTTGATATGTAAAAAAAACTTAAAATAATACATTATAGTAGATAAATATCTTACTAAAAGAATAACAAAACATTTTCTCTGAGCAAGGCAATATACCAGTTTTACTTCCCTGAAGGTCCATGTAGGATGACAGAGAAAGGTAAGGCTAGAAAATTCGGCTAAAATGCCTACTTACTTGAGAACGTCTTCAAGTTTTACTTAGTGCTTCTTAACAGTCTGCACTGTTTCATTTCTCTAGTCCCTATTTGTGGTGTGTTTACTGTGTGATACTTCAGCAGGATTGTATTTAAATTGAGCAAACAAAACAGTTATGAGATGTTACTAGATTTGAACGTCTTAGAACATTATTTGAATGCACGTGAGATCTAATAAAAGATTCCATGTTCTGTTCCAGTATTTACAGGTCGCTGATCATAGTCGATTTCAGTTCTGATCAGAAGAAGAGGACTTTATATGTGAATTCACAGATACTTCATACAGTTAATGATTTATTTGACTTATGTTTCTCACCTCAAAGATAGTTTTTGATATTTTTTGTTTTAATATTAAAACCTTGCGTTTTTCAGGCTGCAAACTGTTGTATAAACAGGATTTTGCACGACGTTTAGGATTGAGATGTGTCACTTGCAACTATTGCTCTCAACTGTGTAAGAAGGGGGCGACCAAAGAGCTCGGTGGCGTCGTGAGAGATTTCTGTGGCGAGGACTGCTGTAAGAGGTTTCAGGATTGGTACTACAAGGCGAGTGACTGAGACATTTTATTATAGCAACTGCTCTGTCAAGTCTTTAATAGAACTTATGAATATTATCATACTATACAAGTATAGTAGATTACATACATTAAGCCCTATCCAGATTATAGAATCTAGTAAAATTTTTGTCATTTCAGAAGTTTTTCTGTACAACTTAAAGTAGAATTTTTACTTGTTTTATGACTTAGCTATTACCCCAAACTAGGATATATCTTTATTTTCAGCAGTATAGTTTAACAAAATGGATTATTTCTCTATAGATATAGACCACTTTATCAGTGTTGAGCATTAGCAGGTAATTGTTTTAGACACTTAAGATGTGTTTTAAAACACTTTGTTCTTTTTTACCTTTATAATTGTGGATCTTTGGAGAGTTTCAGATTGAAAAGACTATATGGATAGAGACCAAAAATAATTAATTTGAAGCTGTAAATAAGTGTATATGTTTATGTTTCTTAATATAATCTTTTAGAAAAGATAAATCACTTTTTTTTGTCCATTGCATTGGTTTTTTTTTTTTTCTTCCTGTATAAGAAAAATGAGTGTAAATTTGGTCTTTGGTCAGATATTACCCAATAAAAAGTTACTAGTTCATATGTCCATAATCTGAAAAACCATCTCAGTGTTAAAACTTCATTATGGTTACATTTCTAAAGCATGTGAAGATGATATCATCATAACTTCAAAACTGACATAATGCTAAAAGAAAGGGTAAAATGGCTGAAATATGTAGAATACTGTTTAGTTCACTTAATGAAAGTGATTAGGGTTTAATATTATTTAGGAGAATTACAAGAATTTTGGGTGTAGTTCTTGAATGTCCACGTATCAAGTAACATTTTTTAAATTAAAGGAAGATGCTTTCCAAGTTGAAGGAGGTTGTGGAGCCTAGGAGTTTTGGTGCAGTTCTAAAATTACCTCATTATTTTACTGTTGCTTCTGACTAATTTGTCTTACCATTAGGGGTGCCTGGGTGGCTCAGTTGGTTAAGAATCAGCTCTTGATTTCAGCTCTGGTCAGGATCTCAGGATCGTGAGGCTCCAAGCTCAGCATTGGAGTCTGCTTGAATTTCTCTCCGTCTCCTGCCCCTCCCTGGCTCAAAATAAATAAATAAATCTGTCTCTACAATAAATTTTAAAAGTTTAAAAACTTAAAATTAAGGTTCAAATTTTAGAAACACACAGGACAAACACACTCTAACGAATGCATTCGTTTTAGTCTGATCCAACCCTTGTTCTATTTAAAGACCATAGCAATTTTGAGAAATAACTCAAAATATACTTGAATAGCTTTAAAAGCTCAGTTTTGTTTAACACATACAAGCACTCTCCCCTGTTCGAGAGGTTTTATTTTCGAAAACTTGTTTTGGATTCAAAAACAGTAAAGGTATTTAGTGGCTACATTATAAAGATGGGAAAATTCCATTTTATTATTCTTACTATTGATTACCCTTTTGATCATTTATTTTACAGTTTGAGAGACAAAAATTGTTACCATATGATAAGTATGACTTTTCTTGTCATTTTATTGTACAGATTTCTGCCTAATCATGTAACTGTGAATCCAAACCTTTAATATTTTTAAATCCTTTTTGGAGAATTTTGGTTTTTTTGTCCACAGAATGCTGAAGGTACTTCTCTTCTTTGAATTCTTCTTGTTTCCTTTTATATTACTTAAAATAGAGAGGTCTTTTGGGGGTTTTTTGTTTGTTTATTCTTTTTTGGGGAAACAAAGAAGTGTTCTTTGGCAAAAGACCACATTATTCTAGATGTTGCCATTGTGTTCCATTTTCCCATTTATTTTAAAGGATACTTGTGTCTAATGTTTTTATTTATGCAGTGTTTAATGACAAAATTTTGGTGAGGCAGTGCATTTCAGAATATAATACAACAGCATGTTAGTTAAATATTTAAATAACCAGTTGTAATTGTCTGTTGGTTTAAAGTCAGTATTTTGTACATTAAACACATTTTTATTACTGTTTCTTATTTTATACCCAACAATAATATGCACAATAGCATTATTACATACTATATAACCTGAGGAGTAAAGTCAAGAGCCTTTTAATCGTAATGGTAGGGATTTGTAAAACAAGTAATGATGATCTTTCTATGCTCAATAGGAATGCCAGCTTTGAGATGAAGAATTGCCCCTCCTTATTCATCACTGGCTTCTCTGGTGGCAACCAACACTGTAATCAAGGAATAACTTTGTTCTGTGTGCTTTCTACTTGAGTCAGACTGTATTTTCTTATACCTCTCATCAGTCTCTTCTATTCACTGCTACCATCCTGTCATCATCTTGAAAATGTAGTAAGTTGAGTCACAAACCAAATTATGATTTTTTTTTTACCTTTCCTCTTCCACTTTCTAAATTTAAGAACCCAGAAGTTTTAGATTTTAGTTTATTATAAATGTCACCTTTAACCGTCAAGCTTTTATTAGAAAAATAAATTTTTTTATTTAAAAAAAGATAAATATTTTTAATTTAGGTTTATGACGCATTTTAATTTTCATGAAGGGTTAATTTTAGGGAAGGGTTTAAAGTCTGTGTCTAAATTCTTTTTCTTTTTTGCATATGGATGTCCATTTGTCCCAGTACCATTTATTGAAAAGTCTATATTTGTCTTGTGTTGCTTCTGCTCCTTTGTCAGAGATCAGTTGACTGCATTTGTGTGGGTCTCTCTCTGGCTTCTCTATCCTGTTTCACTGATGTGGTTGCCAGCACCACTTTTTTTTTTTTTTTTTTAAAGGTTTATTTGTGAGAGAGAGGGCGTGCGAGCGCATGCGAGAATTTGCGCCTGCGCACTACCAGGGAATGGTAGGCAATGGGAGAAGCAGGCTTCTGGCTTAGCGAGGAGCTGGATATGGGACTCAATCCCAGAACCTTGGGATCATGACCTGAACCAAAGGCAAGCGCTTAACTGACTGAACTTCCCAGGCAGCCCAGAAAAGTAATTTTTTAAAAGAGTGCCTCATCAAGGAAACTTTAAAACAACAGGTAGCCAGTGTAGATGTTAACTTCACCTTTAGTCATGAGCTTTTGCTTCCTAACAGAGGAGCCACATACATTGTATTTTCCACCTTGGTATCTTTTGTGCCTCAATTTGAGAGACTAGTATAAATAACTTTACACTTTTACTTATTTAAATTAAATTTAAATAAAAATAGTTATACTTCAAAATTTTTGGCTTTTCTTTTACTTGACAAGATGTTTTGAATGATTGTTTTGGTTTGTATAATGGTTTGCGTTTGGATTTAAATAGATTTTTTCTAAATTGGAATACAAAAATCTATTGAAATAATGCAACCATAAAATATTGAGAATAAAGTTAATATTTTTTTCCTGCTCCCAAATTGTTCTTTAGAAGGAAGTAGATTTTATTATTCCTCAAAATAAATGTTTCTAGGCAATGTGAAACCAGGTGGGAAGATAGTTCTTTTGATCCCTGTAAGTTTGAAATTTTAGGAGAAAAAGGGGTTAGTATTGGGATGAAATAATAGCTAGGTATTTGATAATGTGACGTTAATTCAAAAGACCTACTGTTTCTCCAGAATACTTCACAGTAATTCTTTGTAGAATAATTTTTTCTTTAATGTTATTACTTCAAATTGCAGTTTTTTATTTTTTTTATTTTTTTTTGTAAAGATTTTATTTATTTATTGACAGAGAGAAACACAGCGAGAGAAGGAACACAAGCAGGGGGAGTGAGAGAGGGAGAAGCAGGCTTCTGGCTGAGCAGAGAGCCCGATGTGGGGCTCGATCCCGGGTCTCCCGGATCATGACCTGAGCCAAAGGCAGTTGCTTAACCAACTGAGCCACTCAGGTGCCCCCAAATTGCAGTTTTTTAAGCCCAGGTTTTGATTTGCTCTACAAAGCAGTAGTGAATGGCAGCATTCTTTAATGTAAATGCCCTATAATAGTATAAAACTATGACTTCTGGGGTTTGATCAAATTAATACTTAGGGTTTGGTAAATATTAGTCATAAAAGGAAGCTGAATAAAAAAATACTGGGTTTTTAAATTCTCTTTTTTGTAAAAAATCTAGAAATACTGATTTTAGAAAGTTACTCTTTGTTTTTGAAATAATTTTAGAAAAGGGATCTCTAATGTTCTTGCTTTAAATGTGCTTTTTGGGTAATTGAAGAATTCCTATCACTTGAATGCTTTGCCTACAGTCATCTAATCTTTTATTGCTGCATTCTTTTTTTTTTTAATGAATAACTATATTTAGATAGTAGGAAGTTATAATTTTTTTTTTAAGATTTTATTAATTTATTTGACAGAAACACAGCATGAGAGAGAACACAAGCAGGGGAAGTGAGAGAGGGAGAAGGCAGCTTCCCACCGAGCAGGGAGCCCGATGTGTGGTTTGATCCCAGGTCTCCGGGATCATGACCTGAGCCGAAGGCAGTCGCCTAACCAACTGAGCCACCCAGGCACCCCATAATTATTTTTTAAATGACTGTAAAATCTCCTGTTTCGTTCATATTCATGGCTCCCCTCTTTAAAATTAGGTCCGATTGGTGAAATGGGAAACAAGTAGATGGACAAGTTACAAGGATGTATACATATCAACCAAAAATGAGAATTTGAAACTGCAAAATAATAATGACTGCATCAGTATAGCTGAATGACCTATTATCAGTTGTTGAAGGAGAGATTCCTGTACTAGCCGAGATGCTTGGTTAAAATGTTCAAATTAAGAATTTAGTACCTGCATATTATTTAGGTTTTTGAGCTGGTGCCTGTTACCTACTCCATCCCACCTCTCCAATAACAGTCAATCCCTGATTTTCCGTAGTGACAGGAAGACCACTAAGTAGATGATAAAGTGGTAGTTTTTAAACCAGCGACTTTTTTTTTCTTTTTTTTTTTTTTAAGATTTATTTATGAGAGAGAGCAAGTGTGTGTACTCAGGGTGGGGAAGGTAGGGGCAGAGGGAAAGTCTCCTGAAGCCTCCGTCCCAATCACAGAGTCCATCTGGTGGATACCATGAAGCACAAAATCACCACCTGAGCTGAAACCACGAGTCAGATGCTTAACTGACTGAGCCACCCAGGCACCCTATACTTGGGTTGTTATGCTATCGAAATGTTAAGCTTTGCTAAGAGTTCTCTCCTATGGTTGGGTGGAAATGGTTTTGGTAAGGAATCATGGTCATTTTTAACGATATTTTCCAATTAGCCATTGTATTTTAAGCTTAATTCCAAAGACTTTACCGGAATTTGCGTGAGTGGCTATTAAAAAACAAAATAAAACAAAACAAAAAACAAATGGAAAAGAGGTTTAGAACTTCTAAAACTTTGATTGGCATTGAACTTGGGATTGGTGTTGAGTACTGTTACTACCTTCCATTTTAAAAAGTATATACATATTTTATTTTCATTTGCCAGTTGGCATTAGTTTTGCTCCTCGGGTACAGAGAAATCATCTAAATCATCTAAATTTGTTTTGAACCTGGAAGAAAGCTTCAAATATTGTTTGAATGTCTGTGATTATAAAGTAATGAAGTGATTTCATTGTTCAGATTCTTTGAGTAGAATGTACTTGGTTTCATGTCTTTGACCTTCTAAATTATTGTGTATATTAAGTATTTTAAGAATTAGCATAGTATATGTAGTGATTAGAATACATTTTATACAAATTGATTTGGGTTTTAGATGTTACAATGAGAACCACTTGCAGCATTTTACTTCTGTTGGGATTTTTTATTCTTTAATTATTTATATTAACTCATTTTCTCTTTCCATTGTTTTTATAACTTGATATGCTAAATAAAGCCCAGTTATTTGGATTGTGCGCTTGGACTGTCGTCTCTGCGCTTCTAACGTTTGGTCTTAGACAAGTCACTTCATTTCCAATACGATGGTGAGGATTACAGAGAGTAGATATAATATCCTGGGTCTTTATTTTTCAAGTTCTCAGTGAGTGACAGGTAGTTGGGCTACAACTTCACTTTTGCTATATTCTTTTACTATTTAGATTCAATAATTAGAATGTTGAGCTTTTGATTTCTTCCTTTGTGCTTTGTCTTTGAGTATAAAGTATAAGAAGGGAACCAAACATTGAAACTTTAAATACTTGAAGGTTATTTTGAAGAACAGTTTTTGGGTGGTGACCAGCGCATTTTTCATTATTGAGTAAAATATGACTTTGTTGATAGTAAGTGCTAATGTTACTGAAGTTACCACATAAATACTACCAGCAATATAAAATTTGAGCTCACAGTTTTTGGACAAGAGATGTGATATTGGCATCACTTAATAGTCATAATTTATACTACAAATCTTCATTCATTTAACATTTATTCAGCAGGAGAAATACCTGACCTGGAGAAAAAAAAGAGCCTGTGTTCTAACCTTGGGGTATGTTTGTTATATAAGACCTGTTTATCAACACAATCATTTGTTAATATTCCTGACTAGGAATTTTGACGTAGCATTTATTCATAGAACTCCTATTGAGAAATAAAGTGAGAGTCTTCGAACCCATAGTATGGAAGTAGAGACGATTTAGGCAACAAGGAAGAGCTACGTGATCATTATGGACTTAATATATATTGCTTTATCAAGACTTCTGAGTTGTTAGTTAAGCCACAGGGTAATTTAAAAAACATAGTAATTCATTTCTACTCTAATTGGATCAAACAATTATGAAAAAAACTGTATTTGGAATTAGTCATTTATATCTTGTGGTCCACTCATTGAACAAGTTGTTAAGAGATAGTGAAAATGGGCAAAACCTAGGGGACTTGGGTTCATTAAAAAATGAAAATCTGTCCCCAGATTATGGGTTCACCATTATAAGGTTTAATGTTTTATATATGAATTTTAGTACTTGGGGCTGATTGTTGTCTTAAAATATAACTTTTTTAATTAATTGAAGATTTGAGTGTTTTAAATCATGAACTTAAAGTTCTTGTTAAATCTGCATATTTAATAAAGCTCTTGAAATTTATTAAACTGTTGAAAATACTTCAACTTCCATGATTTTCTCATAAGAGCTTGCTTCAAAATTTTTCTGGTCTTATACAACTTCTTTAAATTGATTTATCCTGAGCTGTCAGTTGAACACAGGAAATCTGTTTATTAATCAGAGATTTTCAGTGTAATCTGATTGTAGGAAACTTCTAACTATATCATTACGGTCCTCAAAATTACTTTAAAATACTAAAATATATTGTATCAGTTTGGTCTACTACCAGTGTTCACTTTTTTTGGTTATCCTATCTTTGTAATGCTGGTCTTTAACTGCTGGTAAGTATAGAAAGGGATTTTGACAATTAGGTAAATTGCTGCATTTTTTTCACTTTTATTGTAGATTTTTACTGTATGCTTGATTTTATTATTTTTTTAATCAGAAATTGTTTTATTACATTGGACAATAATCACTGGTAAACTTCTAGAAATCTTCTAAAGTACATGTCTGACTTTTAAAATTTTCTAATTAAAAATGTCTGATGCCTTCCTTTTTTTTATTAAGGCTGCAAGGTGTGACTGTTGTAAATCTCAAGGAACGCTTAAAGAGAGAGTGCAGTGGCGTGGAGAAATGAAACATTTCTGTGATCAACACTGCTTACTCCGTTTCTATTGTCAGCAAAACGAGCCCAACATGACAACTCAGAAAGGACCTGAAAACTTACATTATGGTATGTAATGATTTAGGTAATAAGCTGAAAAACCTATATAGCAGTGTTTAGTTTCTTAGATCTGAATTTAAACTAATGATAATGAATAGTTGATTTTGGGCATAGTTTAAGGGCAGCTTCCATAGTTTGTCTGGGTGGAAGTGCCCCGTATAATTTTTCTGTAGATGTATTTTTTTTATTCTCTTTTAAAAACGTAGTGCTAGTTGAAAAAAATGGCAATTTTAAATGAAGACCAATTTTAGGAGATTGTATGTGCTGGGAGTAGGTTGGGAGTAGCGGTGGAAACCCTTTAGAAGTTGTGACTTATTTAAGTGTAAAGCATGAGAATTTTGTATTGACCCCAAAGCAATGAATGTTTTCTGAGAGGACAAAATGGGAAAAGGGTTAGTTCCACTTAATTAGCTTTGTATTTCAGCTCTCAGATTTGATACTCTTTACTTAAAATAGCTTACAATGTTTTCTTCATTAACTATTTAAAAAAAATAAGTAACATTTATTGAGACATACATATTTAGAACATTCTGAAGAAATTTATATTTGTCTTATTTTAAATTTGTTTGTTTTTAGATCAGGGTTGTCAGACGTCCCGAACCAAAATGACAGTAAGTATTGCTTAAGTGGAGTGCTAAATACTGATTTTTATAATGTGGGCATAAATAAATAGTCCAGTTTAATCTGATCATCGTAATAGATTTTTACTTTCCTCTCTTGGGACAGCTGAAGTAGTTAGGTAAATTATCTAGTATTCAAACAGAATACTTTCATATATGCTAAGGAATATAAAAGTGAATTAGTTATGGCCTCTACCCACATTGAGGGAGATAGACATATAAATGGTATTTGAGTTGAAGTACCCATCATCTTTTTTTTTTTTAAGATTTTATTTATTCATTTGCGAGAGAGATTGAGCATGAGCACGAGTCAGGTGGGGTAAAGGGAGAAGCCACATGAGGCTCTATCCCAGGATCCTGAGATCATGACCTGAGCCAAAGTGACCGAGCCACCTCCAAAGTACTCATGATCGTTAAGGCAGTAGGTGTATTGTGTTTGAGATGATTGACTGAAGAATTGTATTTGTTCCTGGTGGCTGTGGAAAAGCCATCAGAACAGTCGAGGAGAAGGTTACCAGGTACACAGTGATGAAAAGTAGAGGGAATATGCTAAGGGCAAATGCATAACTATTCATTAGGGCCAAACTTAAGGAGCACCTGTGGTGGAATCATGGAAAATGAGGTAAAAAGGATAGACTGGGCCAGATTATTAATGGCTTTGAGTTTATGTTTCTCAGATAGGAATCTGAAGGTCTCCGTTGGGGGCCAGGACTTGTAAGTTTTAAATATGAGTAATAATTCCATAATGTTTCCTGTCGGGGTTTTTTCTTTAGTTTTTGGTATAATGGATCAAATTCTGCTTTTGTATTTACCATAGTTAAGATTCCTAGGAAATTCAGAGTGTTTTCTCCTTTGCTTACCTCCCCTATATGTCATCTCCCCCTTATGGAAATGTATTTAAAATCAGATAATTCAGAAATATGTTGAAGTAGTTAGCTGAATTATCTCATTTTAATATCAGGTGCTTTATCCATGTTGAAGAATATGAAGATGGTCATTGCATATTTTGTTAACTTTGTGTAGTGGTAAGGCAGCTTACAGCCTTGTTTCAGATATGTAAGCTTTTGACCAAGGCTTTAAGGCCCATCTTCTACCAGCATAATATCAAATCCTTTTTTCCCTCTCATAGCACTTGAACTACATTATATGACAGACAGAAGGGTCTAGGGAAGGGTAAGTCAGTGTGCCACTTCAGGTATTGGCTTTGTCTTATAAAAGCCCTCTCCCATCTTTTCCTTGTAAGCTGTTGTTGAAATCTGTTAATTCCCTACCCATAAACTTGAAAGGATGGAAGCTTAGCTGTATAGTTTTGGACAAGTCCCTTTACACAAGTTCTTTGTGTGAATTTCTTGTTGTAAAATGGGATGTAGATAGTACCTACTTCAGGGTTATCATGTTCTAAGTATTAAGCACATAGTAACTATTATGTTCCAGACCTCATAAAGGCAGCATGTGTAGTAGTTAAGAACATAGGCTTTGGTGTTTGGTGAATTTACTTGAATCTTGACCTAGAACTTTTATCTCTGTCGTCTTTCCCAGGTTGTGTGACTTCCAAGCCTTAGTTTTGTCCTCTATAAAGTGGGAGTGTTTAAAAGGCTTATCTCCTGTAGTGGTAGGAGAATTAAATAACTCATTTTATGTAATGTCTTAGTCCAGTTGAGCTGCTATAGCAATACCATAGATGAGGTGGCTTACAACGACAGAGATTATTTCTCACAGTACTGGAGGCTGGGGGGTCTAAGATCAAGTTGCTAGCAGATAACAGTGTCTGGTGAGGGCCTGCTTCCAGGTTTATAAATAGTCATCTTTTCACTGTGTCTTCACATGGTGGAAAGGGGTGAGCATCTCTAGAATTTTTTTTATGAGGGCATTAGTCTCATTCATGCAGCCTCTGCTCTCATGATAGAATCCCTGTCTAATGGCCACACCTTCAGATACCATCATGTTGGGTATTAGATTTCAGCATATGAATTTTAGAGGTACACATTGTCTGCAGCACATCGTCTCTGGCATGAATCAAATACTGAACAGGTGGTAGCTTTTGTCATTATAATTTTATTTTGGGCCCGCCTTCAGTAGATCTTGCTTGTCAACAAGCAGAAAAGTAGGCATTATCAAGTACAGGTCTTCACCAGGTGGCACAGTTAGATTGACGTGATATAATGTTTCTGAATGACAGAAGGTAAAACATTGAGTGATCTATGATTTATATGATTTGGGATACCTTGTTCTTATGTGGGCATTCTGGGGTATTTTCCAGCTTGGACCAAGCTTACCTAGTCTTAGTATATAGATACTCAATACCTATTTGTTAAATTATTCTTCCCATTTTACAGTTGAGGAAATTGAGACACAGGTGACTGAGTCACTGGTCTGATGTTACACAGCAGTAGTTTTAGGACTAAGTTCCCTAGCTCCTTGTTCATAACTCTTTTAGTTAGCTGATTAATAATGTGGTTTGAAATGCTGATGAATCTAGACTAGTACCAGCCTCTTTGCCATATGCATTCTTTGTAACTCATGCGATATCTACCTGAAATAGTCTTTTAAAAAATTTGTATCTTTCCACACACCTTTAAATATGCAGAGATAAATTTATTAAACAGTAAGTGCCTTAAGTATAATTGGCCATCATTCATATTTGCACATTTGTCTATTCTCCGACATTTATTTGTTAACCACTAAGTCAGTACCTGTGGCACTTACAAAGAAATTCACAGACATGTGCAGACATGTGCAAAGTGGTGAAAAACACGAGTCTCCTGAGGAGCAGCGCATCTTCCTGCTGAGGTGGAGCAAGGCAAGGCTCTCCCTCTTTGTCTCACCGCATCTTAGAAGCAGGTGTCCTTATGGTCAATTAGTAACACCTTTTTCATATTTTGTCCTTTTTGTTGGTGATTCCGCTTTATAAAAGATCCCTCAAGCATAGTGTTAAGAAGACCTATCTAGTGTTCTTAGGCACAGGAAGGCTGCTCTGTGCCTTATGGAGAAATAATACATATTAGGTAAGCTTCATTCATTTGGCTATGAATTTGATGTTCTTGAATCGATAATATGGTACACTCAGAAAAAGTCTGTAGATGAGGCAACTCTGAGTACAAAAGTAAAATCTATAGTATGTGGTGAAGCTATGGAAAAGAAGGAAGAGTTATGGATTCATGGACTTAGGACTAATTTAAAACATAGTGAAACAGCCTTGTTAACAAAGTTTTTAGCTTACATACAGCATGTTACACAGGATCAGGAAAATGTTAACTCCTTCTTGCCTACTGCTGGGTGGCTCACACGTTTCAAGCAAAATGGTATGAAAAACACTAAACTTGTATGCGAGGTGGCTTCTGCCAATCAAGCCCAGGATGCTTTGGAAGAATACCAGCTAAGTGTTAACACGGGAAAAAGAGACACACAGTCAGGCAGGTTTTCAGTGCTGATGGGACCGTCTTGCTTTCTCAAGGTTAGTGGCAAATGAATATATAGGATATAAGTGGTCTCCAAAGCCCCTGACTTTAAATCGTTCAGAAACCAGGCAGCCTTGCTATTGCGTGCCAATGCCAAAGATAACTTCAAACCGCCCCTCCCACCATCCCGGGTACACAGAGCCCCAAATCCATGAAAAATCCAGGGGGAGAAACTGAACTATATGCCAGTCCATCGGAGTTGGAACAACAAAAGCATGAATGATATCTCAGCTATTCTGTGATTGGTTCTCCGGCTGTTCCATCCGAGAAGTTGAACATTGTCTCCAGAATGAAAACCTTCAAGTAAGTGAAGAAGGCTTTGGGGATGTGCAGGAAGATGTGGAGGAAGTTTGGTAGAGAAGGCCGTAGAGCCCACTGATGAAGACTCTGGCAAGATGTCCGAAGAAGGCATCAGATTCAGTGATGCAAGTCAGCCTGACTCCTAAGAATGGCCAAAATACTGGACTAGAATTTGGCCTTGAGAAGAATTGTCAGGGACATGGAAGGATATGACGCTGTGCTTGAATAAAGCCTGCAGTTCAAACGCCAATGTGGTTACCCCTTGTGTAAAGACACGGAAAGATTTGAGGGGGAAAGCCGAGCAGACAAGGCTGACTTCTTCTTTTGAAGCCAGTTTGGGAGGGAAAGGCGCTGACATTGTCAGTAAATTACAAGAGCCCAACTCTTGAGGTTGAACTACCAGATGACACCATGTCCCCCTTTTCCTCTCTCACCAAGTCACTGACTTCTTACTCTTCTGTAGAATAATTGCCATCAACCTTTCCCTTGGTTTTTATGGGCACACCAAAGGTTGAGAGGTTTAACCACACAGCACTGCCCCATTGCACATCCTGCGTGTCCACTAAGAGTAAGATGTTAATATTTTATAAAACGTTCAATTTACTCTGGTCTTGTCCCCAGGACTTTGTTTACATTAGTGTACAATATACAGTATGTGTTAACAGGACTGAGTATGAGTACCATACAGTACGTGTGTACTGGATCTGTGTACTGTGCTGGTGTGTACACGTCTGAGTGAAAGAGTTAATAATCCCAGTACACTACAGTACACAACAATGCTGTAATCATGATGTGTTATAAAGAAACAGTATAATTACTTGTAAGAAATATATATGAAATCAAGTGTTTCAACAGAAACACTGTTATGTATTGATCTGTTCATGAAATGTGACCAAAGGCTTGTAGGAACCTAACCTTGTATTTCCTTCTGGAGTAATGGTTCTCTGTTCACTACTTAAGTGTTCATGGTGACTGTCTAGAAGTTAAGTACCTCAAATATTCTATATTCTGTACCTTTTCCCCTATATTAATAGGTGGTACGGAGAGCACCTATGTTTGGTCCCTTATAGATAGGTCTTGAGCTTATTTTAGATTGATTGTGTGTGTTGTTCCAGGGTAGGGGGGTGTTCTCAGTTGCAAATAATGCTACAGTGTACATGGTGAAAACATACGAGAGACTATCACCTAGGGCACATTTCTGAATTGCGGTTGCTGGGATATAAAAAATAGTTTGAAGTTTGATATCTTTATGGTAATTCTTTTCACCTTGTTTATCTTTTAAAATTTAGTAACATATATAAGGTATTTATCCAGTAAACAGAACTAGTGTGTGTTAGATGGCCATAATAACGAAGAACTTTTTTCTTTGTCAAATAAATTTTAAAGAGCCTAATTATTTTAAAAATTCAGGCAACATTGCATTTTTTACCTAAAATTGAAAACTAGCTTATTTTTTTTTTTTTTTAAATACCCATTGAAGACCACACAGGTCTGTAGAATGAATGAGTTCTCCTGCTTTGTTAGGGTTAGCACAGATTCACATTGACCCTTTCAGATTAAGACTGTGGTAAACATAGTAATAATAACATGATTTTAGTTATTCTCTTAAACTTCTGTGTGTTCCCTCCACATGACCTAGAAACCAGATATTCATTAACACCATGAAGTAATACAAATTAGAGGCAAAAATAAAATGTTTCTTTCTGATTCCTCTGTAGGGTTCAGCACCGCCCCCTTCTCCAACACCTAACAAAGAGATGAAGAACAAAGCCATTCTTTGCAAACCTTTAACAATGACGAAGGCTACTTACTGTAAACCTCACATGCAGACCAAATCTTGTCAGACAGGTAACTTAGGAACATTTGACTTACATACTTCCCTATACTTAATACCTCACTTATTGAAATTCATGCTTTTCTCAAATAATAGGCTGTGGAATGTCTTTGTGTGGTTACTTTGTCATTTTCTGTTGATTTTGCTTATCTAAGTTTAGACATTACCTTGAGAACACAGCATATTATTTAAAAAATAATTAATGAAAATGAATCTCTGTTAAAGGGTCAGAATACAAATTTATGTCATAAGTGAGAAAATGTTCTATCAAAAATTTCCTTGGGGCTGAGATTCACTAAAGTTACAGTAATCATCTGATGAAAGAAAAATTGTCTTTGTAAATGTGACCTGCTAGATTAACAATTCTGTTTCCTTGTCAGAATAAGGTATTCAGTTACACATTTTATGGGATTTAAATGTAGTCTAATTGATTAGATTTTGGGGGGAATATGATAATACCTGGAACTATATAATGTTTTTAAGGGACTTTTTTTTGTATTAAGAAAAAGGTCTAAATTCTATTTTTCTCTTTTTATTTATAAAGTTACTATATTTAGTTTTGTTTTTACCTTACCTAATTTTGTGAAAACTGGAAATTTCTTTTAAAAGGGAAATGAGGCACTTGAATTTCTTTGTTACCAAATTATTTTAACATGTGTGTTACTTAACATTGCTCCTTAAACACATTTTTATTTTTAGATGATAATTGGAAGACAGAATATGTTCCAGTGCCTATCCCTGTGCCTGTGTATGTCCCAGTACCCATGCACATGTACAGCCAGAATATTCCTGTCCCTACTACAGTTCCTGTTCCTGTAAGTCAGATTTTAAGGGTTTTTTTTGTTTTTGTTTTTGTTTCTGTTTTTGTTTTCATTTTGAGGTTTATCAGGCATGAGGTGGAAGAAGAATGTTGTAATCCTTACCTTACTGAAGAAGTAGAACAGGGTTGAGTCTTTGCCTTCACCGGTTAATTTAGGTTTGGTTAAATCTCTGTCAGTGTTTGCTTTGTGTTTAATCAAGTACATGTTCATCTTTAAAGGTGAAGTTTGGCAAATGTCTGTGTCTGCTTTATGCATACATATTGTGTTTTATATTTAAGTTCATTTTAGAGAAAAATCTGAAACAAAAGAATTTCATATGCGTTATCATTACATTATTTTGTTCTAAATCACTTGCAGTAGAGACACTGTGCCAGGATTTGATTATTGTGGTCTCCTGGGGCACAGAGGTATCTCAAAAATTATTTTTCTTTAATTTTTATTTCAAAAAGTAGCTGCTTATATTCTGGGCTCTCTTTGTTACAGTTGACATCTTAGTTTTGGTATGTGTTTTTTCCGAAGCTTTATCCAATGTGGTATTATAAAAAAGACTATGTGTTAGTTTTTAATTTAGGAAATTACACTTATTTATTAATTTATTGGAGAAAAGCACGCAAGGAGAATCAGGAGGGCAGGAGAAAGAGAAGAGGCTCCCTGCTGAGCAGAGAGCTCGATATGGGGCTCGATTCCAGGACCCTGGGATCATGACCTGAGCCAAAGGCAGGCGCTTAACCAACTGAGCCCCCCAGGCGCTCTCCCCACCCCCAAGATTTCTATTTTTGAGAAATCTCCACACCCAGTGTGGTGCTCCAGCTTATAGTTAGAAGATCGAGAGTTGCACAATCCACTGACTGTATCAGCCAGGCATCCCTGGAAAATTATCTTCTACTGTTGAGTAAACCTAACAGTTACTTTGGTTAATTAGGTGCCAGTTCCTGTTTTTCTGCCTGCATCTTTGGATAGCAGTGAGAAGATCCCTGCAGCAGCTGAGGAACTGAAAAGCAAAGTTTCTTCAGATCCTCTTGATGCAGAGCTGCTTACAATGACAGATATGATGACTGAAGATGAAGGGAAAACCGAAGCTGCCAACATCAACAGTGAGTTGCCCTGCGTTTCACTCCGTGAATAAGTGTGTCTTTAGTTTTCAGTAAGTGTTATAATTATTATAGTATATTGCAGGGACGTAGCATTATGTTTCAACTTGATATGGGAGTTGAGGGGGAAGCATTGCAACAAAAAATGTATTTTTGTATTAAGAGACCAATACTCTTTCCAGCCACATGCTTTTTTTTTTTAAAAATTTTTTTTTAAAATATTTTATTTATTTGGCAGAGAGAAACAGCCAGAGAGGGAACACAAGCAGGGGGAGTGAGAGAGGGAGAAGCAGGCTTCCCGCCGAGCAGGGAGCCCGATGTGGGACTCGATCCCGGGTCTACGGGATCATGACCTGAGCCGAAGGTAGTCGCTTAACCAACTGAGCCACCCAGGTGCCCCTGGTTCCTGTTTTAATGTACTAGCTCAGACACAAAAATAACTTGTTGACTTTATTTTATTAATTTTTTTTTTTAGAGATTTTATTTATTTGACAGAGAGAAACACAGCCAGAGAGGGAACACAAGCAAGGGGAGTGAGAGAGGGAGAAGCAGGCTTCCCGCCGAGCAGGGAGCCCGATGTGGGACTCGATCCTGGGTCTCCAGGATCATGACCTGAGCTGAAGGCAGTTACTCAACCAACTGAGCCACCCAGACGCCCCACTTGTTGACTTTAATAGTGACCCAAACTCTTATTTCGTAATGATTAGCCCCCGTTTTATTTTGTTGGCTATATTTAATAATTTGCATTATCTACTAGGGTTTATCCTAATTAAGGCAGTGTTTGCCAAATGGCATAGCACAAGTATATTGTAGATTATTAGAGTATTTATTCCTACCCTTACTCCTCTGGGAACACACAGAATCCTGTTTCAACCATGAGCTGCCTAGTTCCCATTACCCTAGAGTATAACAAACACTGTAAATTCTATGTATTTCATAATGTGACAGTGTTTGTGGAGGGCTTTGTTACAAATTAACTTAGTGGGTTGCATCCAGTGGTTTTATTTCTTTTTTAATGAAGTGAAATGGGAAAATGTTAGTGTGGATCTCATCAGAAGGATATTGTTTTGTGAAACCTTTGTTTCCTGTGTCTGTGTTTGTCTTCCTGTCTCTTGTCACCACCTTGAAATGGTAAAATGCATATCATCCTGTGGGTTGCCTTATAAAAATGTTTGAAAACAACTGATAAAACATTAGAAAGCAGTGATAATTGAATGATGTAGAAAATAGAAAACCCAGGTCACAATTCATAAAGAGTATTGAAAATTGCAGTTATCTACCCTCATTAGTTTATTTTTGACAAGAGATTGCTTTTTGAAATACTCTGCCTACCAGAATTGGTTTACTATCAAAGCATGGCTATTAACTTTTGAGAAGGGGCAGTCAGAAACTGAAAGGATTAAGTTTCTCTGTACTCACGATTATCTAACAATTATAAAATTTACAATAGTTTACATTTCAAGATGGTTATATACCTTTTATTTTTGTGACATATTAATATATTCTTGTTTTATATTTACAATTAAATGACTTCCTTTGCCAGATTAAATATGGGTACTATTAAGGTCTTCTGTTTTGATATCTAATGATATTATGAATCGATTACAGGTGTAATTCTTGAAACAGACATAATTGGTTCAGATCTCTTGAAGAACTCTGACCCAGAGACACAGTCTAATATGCCTGATGTACCGTATGAACCAGATTTGGATATTGAAATAGATTTCCCCAGAGGTACTCAAAATGCTATTTTATTCTTTAAGCATGAACTATGGAATTTAGTTATGATCATTAATCATTTAATGTTCGTGTTCTTGCCTTTTACTGCTTATATTTATCTTTTTGTTTTTTTTTAAGATTTTTATTTATTTATTTGACAGAGCGAGACACAGCTAGAGAAGGAACACAAGCAGGGGGAGTGGGAGAGGGAGAAACAGGCTTCCTGCCAAGCAGGGAGCCCCATGCGGGTCTCGATCCTGGGAGTCCAGGATCATGACCTGAGCTGAAGGCAGACACTTAACAACTGAGCCATCCAGGCACCCCTATCTTTTTTTTTTTTTTTAACCCAAACAAAACTGAACAGTTTATTTCTGAAATGAGGCATAGGATTGAATTGAAGTGACTTAAAGAGAATTTCTTAGAGCCTAAAAAGACATGTCCTCAAAGTAATTTGTTACAGAAAACTTTGTAGATAGAAAAAAAGATAAAGAAGTGGTTGTTTCTTTTTTAAAAGATTAAAATGTTGATAGTATTTTTCATAAGACTTTTTAAAAATTAAGTTCACCCTCAAAAGGAAAAAATTATTTGCAAGTCTTTTGTTGTAAAAAAAAAAAAAGTGTCCTGTTTTTTATTATTTTCTTAATCTATTGATGACTAATAAGCACACCCAGTAGAATGTAAAGCATTTTGTTTTGAGAAAGATCTGATATGTTGAAACAGATTTGTACTGAGACCATTTATATCTTAGAATTGAATTTCAGGTTATAATAGTTTTTCTGATATTATACATTTCCATGAAAATTTCATGTTGTTATTCATTATGCATGTGTTTTCTTTAAGGGTCTAAATAGGGTTTATCAGAACTCATAGGTCATTGCCTTCTCACCCTCTCCTACAGCATAGGTTATCTCCATATATAGGTACTTGTTTATATTCTGTGATTAGTTCTTTTTTATTTTTATTTTTATTTTTATTTTTATTTTTATTTTTATTTATTTGACAGAGAGAAACATAGCCAGAGGGGGAACACAAGCAGGGGGAGTGAGAGAGGGAGAAGCAGGCTTCCCGCCGAGCAGGGAGCCCGATGTGGGGCTCAATCCCGGGTCTCCGGGATCATGACCTGAGCCGAAGGCAGTCGCTTAACCAACTGAGCCACCCAGGCGCCCTGTGATTAGTTCTTTGTTGCCCTGTTTATATACTGTATAAACCTGTGCTGTTACACTTAGAAATAAAAGTTCTTCTGATTTGATTGCCAGCTGCTGAGGAGCTTGATATGGAAAATGAATTTTTATTACCACCTGTTTTTGGAGAAGAATATGAGGAACAGCCTAGACCTCGATCTAAAAAAAAGGTATAAATTAATACTATTTTTGCACTCAACTATTATCTCTATGTAGTGATATCTCTTTAAGGATGGAGCAAGGATATAATTGTGCCTGAGGCTATGTGAAGACTTTTCCCCTATATTTAAAAGTTAGTCTTTATTTCTAAGTAATAAAAATGTCGCAGATTTACTTGTAACTTTATAGAAGAGTGAATATTATTGCCATTTAATTTTCCTTTTTCCTTTTTTATTTTGTCTTGACAAAAGGTTGACATTGTTCCTAACAAAGTAAACTCAATTCTTTGACAAGAATTAAGACTATTTTCTAGGGATCTATTTTTTCCACTGTTGTTTCTGATGAGGCTAATCTGTGAGGTTGAGATACACAGTTTATAATGTCTGGTCTTCCCTAAATGTCAGCATATGCAAAGACATGCTGAATGGTTTAATTGTTCAGGTAAATCAAATCTGCATGTATTTAACAGGAGTGAATTTTAAAAATACTTTGTCAGCCACTATATATATTTCTGATTTGCAACATAAAGTAGGATCAAAAGAAAAAGCATGACTTCACTAATTTCCCCCCAAAGAAAGAAAGAAAGAAAAATCTGAAAAAGGAGTATTTACAGTAGGATGAAGTTGGACTCCTGTTTGACATCATACAAAAATTAACTAAAAAATGAGTAATAGACCTAAATATAAGAACTAAAAGTATGAGACTCTCAAAACACAGACCTAAATCTTTATTACCTTGGATTAGGCATATTCTTTGCAATGACACTAAAAGTACAAGAAACAGCAGGGAAAAAAATAGATTAATTAGATATACTATATCAAAATTTAAAACTCTCATACAGTAAAGAATGTCATCATGACAGTGCAAGGAGCTGAGTAGTCATTCCCCATACATTGGAATTACTGAAAAATTTAATTTCTCTCTTACAGTAATATTTAGACTTCAGATTATTTATTAATTATGTCATATTTAGTTATTTTCTTATCAGTGATTTTTATAGCAGAAGTTAAAATGGTTTTGTTACACAAAGTGGTTTATGTAGAAATATGGTATTCCTGGAGGTACATTTCAAGTAACTATTCTCAGATTCTGGAATACCAATCAATTCTAAGCATATAAATATATTTCTCTTGATTTGCATTTGTTGAGAGATGGCTTACATAAAGTGAAATAATACAGATTTTTTTTTTTAAAAAAGATGTTTACAGTGGTGTTTTACTAATAGGGAGCCAAGAGAAAAGCTGTATCAGGATACCAGTCTCATGATGATAGTTCTGACAACTCAGAATGCACCTTTCCTTTCAAATACACGTATGGTGTAAATGCATGGAAACACTGGGTCAAAACTAGGCAACTTGATGAAGATCTTCTGGTATTAGATGAGCTAAAATCTCGTAAGTGTTCTGATTTTGTTTCTTCTACATCATATGTCAAATCAGGATTTTTATTATTAACTACCTTTACTTTTAAAAAACATAGTTTATAGTATTTTAAGTATATTTAAATATAGCTTTCATTTTACTTTAAGATTCTCATATGGTATAAGTCCATTTCAGAAAGTTTCTTAATCTTAGAGTAAATAATAACAATTACTAATTTTTTCTTCCTTTTTAGCTAAATCAGTAAAGTTAAAAGAGGATCTGCTCTCTCACACCACAGCTGAGCTTAACTATGGGTTAGCCCACTTTGTCAATGAGATCCGGCGGCCAAATGGAGAGACTTACGCACCTGACAGCATCTATTATCTTTGCCTTGGAATACAGGAGGTTAGTAATTTGATGACTACGTTGTTGAAGTAGTTTGGAAAAGAAAAATGTTAATGTTTCAAGAATATTAAGGGCACCTTTATGGAACATAATGATATGTTGGCTTGCTGAGACAAAAGAGAATTTACTGTATTTGAAAATACTAGGATATTATAAAGGATCTTCCTAGCTACTTTGTATATGGGTCTTCCTGTTAAAATGAGGTATGTTCCTAAAAATCCGCAAGTTCTCCAAAACTATTGTGCCATAACCAAAAAGAATTTGTGTGGAAAATGGAGTTATAGTCAGGCGACTTGAAACTCATACATCTTTTGTAACAGACCTAATGAAGCTGTATGTTTGTTACCAAATATAGGATAATCAGGATGGCTTCATTTCCTTTTTACAATTGCAAATAAATGAATTAACATTCCGGGCATGATATATATATGCTGATTTTTGTGTAAACAGAAAAATGGATTCCTTTGCAAATGGGTTCCTGTTTTAGTTTTACACTTCTCATGTTTCTAAGTTGTTAAATAGGGTATTATTAGTTTTTCCGAATCACCTTATAAAAGGAGATTATTCTTTGGGTTTTTAGATAAATTTAAACCATATGTTTGTGAATCACAAGTGAGTCTGTTTTTCATAATAAACATAAATATCAACTTGTAATTCTGAACAAATTGTTTGGATTTGAACCCAGGGTCTTGCTTGACATCCTATGTATTTTTAGCTGTGGTAGACGATAGAAGGTAGAGGGGTTTTGTTTTTGTTTTTTTTTTATGTAGAGTTTTGTTTATAGGCCCAGAGTTTAATGTTATGCTCCTAATAGGTGGTAGAAACTGAAATAAATTACTCAGAAATTAAAATCGTCTTAATTTATACATTTTACTTCTGTTTTCTTTAGGATAGAAATTTTCCTAAGATTATGTAAGTGGTCATGGGGAAATAACATATGGCTATAAATTACTGTCTGTTTTAAAGGCCATCACATATTTTATAGTGACAACCCACATCTATGGTAGATTTTACTTTCTTATCCTTTGCTAGATTCATATGTAGCTGGGCTGGACCTTGGGCTCCATGTTTAGATGGCCATGATTGGTCCGCCATCCAAATCACAAGACTCCTGAAAACTAGAGATTTTACCCTTTATGCTTTCACAGAGACTTATTTCATAGTAAAATGTGACTTGAAGTGTTGTGAAGTTACTCTTTAACAACACTTTGTTTGATGATCCATAAAATATTAATTATAATTCACTGAAGGATTGCTAATATTTCTAAACAAATACAGGGTACTTCCTTAGACAACTCTAGAAATAAAATGTAAGTATATACATGCCCTGTATTTCCTCTGTAAAGACCAAAAAATTAAGAATTCTAAAACATCTGGACTCAGTGGCTCTAACTCAGGGTTTGTAGACCTTTGTATGTTTCCCCCTTTTTTTATTATACCTAGGAGGAAAAAAGAGTAAAAATAGCAGATGCCAGGTGTAGGTGAAAACATCTCAGTAAGCATCAGAATGAGTTATTTATTACATATAAATCTCTTCAGAGCAAATAGGAGCTGGGTCTTACTCTGTGTGTGTAATACCATGCTGCCCCTGTGGTGGGCACTCCCTGACCTGTATAACTGTCAATAACTAGAACACAATAGACCTGTCTCTCCAGTTTTCCATTGCTTTTTACTGTGTATACTTATTTAAGATGGTGGAACAACCTTTAAAAAAAATGTTTATATCATCATCTTAGAAATAGTTCTGTTGTTTAGGTCAATCATTTATAAAAATGTTGAAGAGCACACCAGGGTTCTGCCACATTAACTCAGCAGGAAGAAAGAGATTGAGTTCTAGGCTCTTATTAGTAGTTTTTTTTTTTCCTTAAGACGTTTTAAAAAATTCAAATAAGTTTGCATGTAGTGTATCACTAGTTTCAGGGATAGAATTTAATGATTCATCAGTTGCATATAACAGCCAATGCTCATTGCATCAAAAAAGACAATCTCCTCCTTAATGCCCATCATCCAGTTACCCTAGACCCCCAAGTACCTCTGCTCCAGCAACCCTCAGTTTGTTCCCTATATTTAAGAGTCACTTAATGGTTTGCCTCCCTCTCTGTTTTGATCTTATTTTTCCTTCCCTTCCCTTATCTTCATCTGTTTTGTTTCTTAAATTCCACATTTGAGTGAAATCATACAGTTTTTGTCTTTCTCTGACAGACTTATTTCACTTAGCATAATACACTGTAAGTTCATTCACATTGTTGCAAATGGCAAGATCTCATTCTTTTTGATGACTGAATAATATTCCATCGTATATATACCCCACACTTTCTTTATCCATATTTTGGCTATTGTGGATAGTGCTGCTATAAGTAATTGGGGTGCATGTGCCCCTTCGAATCACTATTTTTGTATCCTTTGGATAAATACCTAATAGTGCAATTGCTAGGTTGTAGGGTAGTTCTATTTTTAACTTTAACTTACGACCTCTGTACTGTTTTCCAGAGTGGCTGCATCAGTTTGCTTTCCCACCAACAGAGTAAGAGAGTTCCCCCTTCTTCACATTCTTGCCAACATCTCTTGTTTTCTGAGTTGTTCATGTTAGCCATGCTGACAGGTGTGAGGTGGTATCTCACTGTGCTTTTCATTTGTGTTTCCCTGATAATGAGCGATGTTGAGAATATTTTCATGTGTCTGTCAGCCATTTGTAGGTCTTTGGAGAAATGTCTGTTCATGTCCTCTGCCCATTTCATGACTGGATTATTTTTTCTTTGATTGTTGAGTTGATAAATTCTTTGTAGATTTTGGATACTAGCCCTTTATCTGATATGTCATTTGCAGATATCTTCTCCCATTCTGTTTAGTTTTCTTGATTGTTTCTTTTTTTGTGCATTTTATCTTGATGAGGTCCCAATAGTTCATTTTTGCTTTTGTTTCCCTGCCTCTGAGATGTGTCTAGTAAGAAGTTTCTACAGCCAGCGTCAGAGACATTGCTGCCTATGTTGTCCTCTAAGATTTTGATGGATTCCTATCTCACATTTAGCTTTTCTCATCCATTTTGAATTTACTTTTTATGTGGTGTAAGAGAGTTGTCCCGTTTCATTCTTCCGCATGTGGCTCTCCAGTTTCCCCAATACCATTTGTTGAAGAGACTGTCTTCTACAGTTGAGGGTCCATTTCTGGGTTCTCTGTTCTGTCCCACTGATCTGTGAGTCAGGTTTTGTGCCAGCCCCATACTGCCTTGATGACAGCTTCATTTTTTTTTTAAGATTTTATTTATTAGAGAGTGAGCATGGGCAGTGGGGAGAGGCAGAGGGAGTACCATACTCCCTGCTGAGCATGGAGTCCGATTGGGGTCTGATCTAAAGCCAGACGCTTAACCAGCTGAGCCACCCAGGTGCCCCTTACTACCGCTTTAATCCTACAGCTCGAGCTCCAGTCGCGATGCCTCCTCCAGCTTTGGTTTTGGCCGGAGGGAGATGGCGTAGCAGGTGAGATGTATGTGGAAGTCACCTGGGGGCAGAAAAGTGGTCAAGCCCCAGAGGGAAAGAGACTGTTTCCTCAGGGAAAGAAAAGGGAGAGAGGAAGACGGTAGTTGAGCGAATGTGGCATGGCGTTCACGTAAGAAAACCTCTGAGACTACAGACTGGGGAGCCAGAGAAACGGAGTGATGCAGGTTTTTTGCAGATAGTGAATGCACCTCAAGCTCTGAGGTTCTGGAAGTGAACTCCTGGAGAAAAGGAAGGTCCTGGCCTGGGAGTGTGCACAAGTGCTGGAGGGACCTCCTGCTGCCCTGGGAAAACCACTCCCCTTCGGGGAGCATATTTGGAAGAGGGTTTATTGCCCCTCCAAGGACAAAAGACCCTGCAGGCACCAGCAGGCAAGGGACAAAGATGGGCACAAAGGGTGGGTAGCCTAGTCGCTGCTTTTCACAGTGACACACCACAGATGCCGCACACTGTTTGCTTTTAAAGATTTATTTATTTTAGAGGGTGCCCGGGTGTGAGTGTAGGGGGCGGGGCAGAGAAAGGGGTAGAGAGAGAATCTCAAGCAGACTCTCTACTGAGGGCAGAGCCCAAGGTAGCACTTAATCTTTGGACCCGAGATCATGACCTGAGCCAAAATCAAGAGTTGGATGCTTAAGTGGCAGCCACCCAGGTGCGCCCCCTGTGAGGATAATTTTCAGGGCACCTGGGTGGCTTAATGGGTTAAAGCTTCTGCCTCTGGCTCAGGTCGTGATCTCAGGGTCCTGGGATCGAGGCCCACGTCGGGCTCTCTGCTCAGCAGGGAGCCTGCTTCCCCCTCTCTCTCTGCCTGCCTCTCTGCCTATTTGTGATCTCTCTCTCTCTGCCAAAGAAAGAAAGAAAGAAAGGAAGGAAGGAAGGAAGGAAGGAAGGAAGGAAGGAAGGAAGGAAAGGAAGGAAAGGAAGGAAAGGAAGGAAAGGAGAGAGAGAGAGAGAGAGAGAGAGAAAGAGAGAAAGAAAGAAAGAAAGTAAGAAAGTAAGAAAGTAAGTTAGTTTCTAACAATAAGAGCAGCAGATCTTTTAATTATTCTGGGATTGCCAAAGAAGCCTCTTCAGAAGATCTGAGTGTTGACAACGTCATTTAGGAGCTATTTGTAGTAGAGCTGAGCTGAGAACCTAATTTTTGGGTTGTTATTGTTAAGGTTCTGAATGTACATAGAAAGTGCTCTCTCCTTGTTGTTTGACTTATAACTGAAAATTACTTCAGGATCTCTTCCCTTATTTTTAATTTTTTAAAGATTATGTATGCTGCTTTATGTTAAGAACAAAAGGTATAAATTGCTGTTCCAAACATGGGGATTTCACTTTTGTGATTGTTTTATATAGCGTGTACGAAGTTTACATCGTAAAAATATCTAGGAATTGTACTTAAAAAAAAACTAATTGTAGGGGGACCTGGGTGGCTCAGTTGGTTAAGTATACAACTCTTGATCTCAGCTCAGGTCTTGATTTCAGGCTAGTGAGTTGAAACTGAAAATTGAGCTCCTTGCTAGGTTTGGAGCCTACTTAAAAAACAACTATAAAACTTGAAAAGAAAAGAAACCCAACTATTTATAATCCCATTAAATAGGTTGAATTGTGATTTTGTGTTTGAACCAATTAATGCTACAATCATAACGTTGAGAATTTCCAGATTAGGAAATGGTAGAATTCCTGCTCTCTGACTTACCCAAAAGTGGAAGAGGGGTCTGACATTGTTAGCTCATTGATTGCAAGGCATTTGCTTTGCATCCTAATTGAAAGGCATTAGTTAGGAATTTTTGTTCTGCTCTTTTGAAATTAACGCTGGCTGATCTTCCTTCTGACTAGTAGGACTAATGTTAGATCAGTTCAGATGAATGATATGCTACTCTGATTTTTGATAAGTACATGGTATATATACATAGATCTATATTTTAAAGAGAATCTTTAAAAAATTTATTTAAAGATTTTATTTATTAGAGGGAGAGAGAGTGTAAGCGAGGGGAGGGACAGAAGAAGAGGGAGAAGCAGACTCTCTCCTTTGCAGGAAGCCCCCACATGGGGGCCTGATCCCAGGACCCTGAGATATGACCTGAGTCAACCAAGCGCCCAAGTACATTATGTATATTTTCTTATCCTTTTACTTTTCATTTATCTCTGTTTGCATATTTAAAGTCGATGTCTAGGGGCTCCTCACTGGCTTAGTTAGAAGAGTACACGACTCTTGATCTATGGCTTCTGAGTTCAACAAGTTTCCCTTGTTGGGTGTAGAGATTACTTAAAATTAAGTAGGATCTTGTAGGCAGCATATTGTTGACCTTGGCCTTTTTTTTTTTTTTTTTTTAATTAATTTTAATCCAATTGACCAATCTTGTCTTGGTGTGTTTAGACCAACAGACTTTTTTTTTTTTTCCTTTTAATAAAGGACCAGATAGTAAATGTTTTATTTGGTCTTTGTGGCCACACTGGGCTATGTCATACGCCCATTCAGCTCTGCCATTGTAGTATAAAAGCAGATGTGGGCAGTTTGCAAATGTCTGAAACACAGTTGTGTCTGTGTTTCAAGAAAACTTTATTGACAGAAATGGGCAGTGGGCCAGATTTGGCTCAAGGACTTTGTTTGCTACTTCGCTTAGACCTTTTATACTCCAAGTATTTACAGCTAACATTGGGTGAAAATTTGTCCTGGTTTTTTTATACTTGTTATATCTGCTCTTTGTGGGGATTTTTGTTTTGTTTTGTTTTTCTCTGCTTTCTTTTGCATTATTTTTCTATGATTCTGTTTTATCTCCACTATTGGTTTATTTATGCCTCTTAAGTTTTTTGTAGTGGTTGCCCTAGGATTTATAGTGTGCATCTTCAGTTCATTACCCCTCAAAAATGATTGTACCTCTTTATGTATAATGATGAACCTTATAAAGTTTCCCAATATCTGCCTCATTCTTTCTGCTGTTATTGTCATACATTTTACTTTTGCATTATTTTTAGATTACTTTGGAGATGGGCTTTGCAAACTTTAGTGTTTAAACTATTCTTTAGTAACCCTCACTGTTAAGGTTTGTCTTAGTAAGTTTATTAGAGTTACAAATTTGTATGACTCACAGGAGTTAAAGAGAGGCAATAAGTAAACAAGTATTCAGCTACCAAAGAGCTCTAGAAGAGATCCTCAGACATCTACAGAATAGCATTTCATCCCATCTGTACCATTCAGAATTTTTCTTTAATCATTAATAATTTAATTACTCTTACTGGAAAGTCTAATTTTGTTTTCTCCATGTACTATATAATGAACATTGGAGCCAGATATTGTTTTTATCTGACAGACTAAAGATTTCTTCCAGTTCTTACTTTCTGGATCTTGGGTGTGTATTTCAGCTTTGAGTTTTTTAGGCAGCAGAGTAATTGGTAATTTTGATTGTTTATGATTTCTAGATATGTAGATAAAGCCAGTAGTCACCCATGTTTTATAAGTGTGCCTATTTTATTTATTGTAAACATATTTTTTCTTTCTTAAGACATACAGAGTATAAGTAATATGTTCACTACTTAAAATTAACTTAAAATTAACTGGTTTTTCTTCAAGAAACTTTTTTTTTTATTGTAGTACTTGTGTGGTAGTAATCGAAAAGACAACATATTTATTGATCCAGGATACCAAACATTTGAGCAAGAATTGAATAAAATACTCCGAAGTTGGCAACCCAGCATACTTCCAGATGGTAATGCTCTTTAATTTTTTATTTTATATTTTTTAGAAGATTTATTAGTTTTTTTGAGAGAGAGCGCATGCGTGTGCATGCATGCGTGCAAGTGAGGGGCAGGGGGAGAGGGAAAGAGATCTCAGGCAGACGCTCAGCTAAGCGTGGAGCTCGATGCAGGACTCCATCTCATGAGATCGTGACCTGAGCTGAAATCAAGAGCTGGATACTTAACTGAGCCACCCAGGTGCCCAGGGAATGCCTTGTAAGCAGAAGTGTTGCTAACTTGCTGCTGGAATTTTTATTTTTACAGATGGGATAGTAAGAAAGAATTTAGATCAGATAGCATACTTTTTTCAGTTTACTAACTCGTGTTCATCTTTTGTTGAATCAGAAATGAATGTCGTTGATAACTGCTGTTTATAAAGAAATTTGTTTTTTTTAAAAAGATTTTTATTTATTTGACACAGAGAGAGAGATCACAGGCAGGCAGAGAGAGAGGAGTGGAAGCAGGCTCCCTGTTGACCAGAGAGCCCGACGTGGGCCTCAATCCCAGGACCCTGAGATCATGACCTGAGCCGAAGGCAGAGGCTTAACCCACTGAGCCACCCAGGCGTCCTATGAAAAAATTTGTGATAAATATGACCAACTTTCTCTGGAGTACGACACTGGATGTTTATTTCTTAAGCCCTCCAGGGGGATATTGTGATCTAAATTTCTCTAAGAAATCTGTTTTAGATGTGTGAAGAAAATGTGTTTGTGAATGGAAATCACCTATTTTTTTCAGGAATTCTGCAGATTTAAATTTCTTTCTGACCATTGTGTGCTTGTCCTACAGAAGAACAGAAGCAAACATCTAGTCCCTTACTCCAGAGATGCTAGCTCCATATTCTGGTGTGCTCCCTAGCCTCTTTTAAGGAGCTGCATGGGTAATTCTGAAATTCATTCCAGTTTTAATCTGGTGTGAATGGAGGATTGAAATAGGTTTGTTTTTGAATTGACTTCATTTTTTCTAGATGGTTAAATGAAAACTGTTTTATTTATTGTAATTCTTTAAAAATATTTCTCTATTTAAGGGTCAATATTTTCTCGAGTTGAAGAAGATTATCTCTGGAGGATAAAACAACTAGGATCACACTCTCCAGTAGCTCTTCTGAATACCCTGTTCTACTTCAACACTAAGTATTTTGGCCTGAAAACAGTGGAACAACACTTAAGACTTTCCTTTGGCACTGTATTTAGGCACTGGAAAAAAAATCCTTTAACCATGGAAAACAAAGCATGTCTTCGATACCAAGTGTCTTCCTTATGTGGAACAGATAATGAAGGTAGTGTGACATTTTTATTTTTGGATTGTCTGTGGGAGGGATAGCCAAACTTTGCCTTAGTAAAGACTATTGGGTCACTTGCCAAGAATCTAAGGACTGCCATTTTCATAAAGTAAGACAACTTAAATATTCTTAAGATGTCTTAGTTCATTTTGTTTGAAAAATTGAATTACCAGAAGCCACATATTTGGATTACAGTAGATAACCAGGAGTGAATAGTACTATCTTTCTTCAAGATTGGTCTTAAGAAGTTTATGTAATTTTTATTTTTTTTTTTTAGATAAAATTACTACTGGAAAAAGAAAACACGAAGATGATGAGCCAGTATTTGAACAAATTGAAAATACAGCCAATCCTTCTAGGTGTCCTGTGAAAATGTTTGAATGCTACTTGTCTAAAAGGTAAGTATTAATGATACTTCATTTTTTAAATGATAGTCTAGGTTAGTTGCTTTGAATTTAACATTACCAAGAGGTGACTTTTTTTCACTGATCTTTCTGAGATTTTTCTCTTTTCTCACATCTAATGTTTGTAGTCTCATTATAAAATACCCAGTTTATCCTTCATACTTTAGGATTCAAGTGTATGTTAGAAATTGTTGTCTGCTAATGAAATTACTACTATTATTGTCATCTTTCAAATTACATGAATCCCAGTGATAATATAAAGCATAGAGCACAAACTTTTTTTGTAAAGGATCAGTTGGTAAATATTTTAGGCTCTTTGGGGCTGTAGAGCCTCTTCTGCAGCTGCTCCATTCTGCTGTTCGAGCCAGAAAGCAGCCATATATGGTTTATAAGGAAATGGTCATATTGTATTTATTTGTAGAATATAGTTTAGTGCTATAAAACTTGACACAAACAAGTGATGAGCTATAACTTTCCCATCCCCCCGGTTAAAAGGTATGTTGAAAGGTAGAATGGATAGGTGGAGATGAAAATTAAATACTTATATTTAGGGGAGCCTGGGTGGCTCAGTTGGTTGAGCGACTGCCTTCAGCTCAGGTCATGATCCCAGAGACCTGGGATCGAGCCCCATATCGGGCTCCCTGCCCAGCTGGAAGCCTGCTTCTCCCTCTCTCACTCCCCCTGCTTGTGTTCCCTCTCTGGCTGTGTTTCTGTCAAATAAATAAATACAATCTTTAAAAAACCCCCCCTAAAAAAAGAAAGAAAAGAAAAGTCGAGTCTTTCTAAAACCTGAAAAGGGATGCCTGGACGGCTCAGTTGGTTAAGCAACTGCCTTCGGCTCAGGTCATGATCCTGGAGACCCGGGATCAAGTCCCACATCGGGCTCCCTGCTCGGCGGGAGGCCTGCTTCTCCCTCTCTCTCACTCCCCCTGCTTGTGTTCCCTCTCTGGCTGTGTTTCTCTCTGTCAAATAAATAAATTAAAAAAAAAAAATCTTTAAAAAAAAAAAAGAAAGAAATACTTATATTTAAGTGAAAATGTTCTTTTAAGACGGTCTATAAGATACAGTGTTCTTTTTTTCTTTTATAGATATAATGTTCTAAAAGTGCATTACTTTTCAATAATACTACCGCTTTCCCCTCAGCCTAAAACCAACAGACATTTTAGAAAATGTTAAACCAATAAAATGTTTAGAGATTATACATTTTATGCTTGTCTGTTACTTTATATGTGTACTCTTTTTAATTTTCAAAGGGTTAGTATGAACCAAGTATATTATGTTAAAGTTTTATAAATTATACTTGGGCCCCCCAGTTCTTAAGAACTCAGAAAATCAGTGGTGTTATTTGTAGATAATAGTAATATTTCTGCCGGTGGTTTGGGGCAGCCCTGTTTGCCTGCACAGTGTCCCTTCTCCCGTTGGTAGCGACTGTCAGTCGGAGATCCCCGTCTCACTATTATCTTGTTGGTATTTTAAAGTTAAAATTTCTGTTGTATAATGCTATTAGGTAATTTTATGAGCTACCGTATTTCATCAGTTTTAAGACACATTTTTTAGATTTTACTATCTCCAAAACTGGGATTCATGTTAATGATTGATACACCTTAAAATCGTGGCAATACTAAAATAATGATTAAAAATATTATTGATGATGTTTTGGATTCAGTGAAATACAGAGTTTAAATTATGGTGGGAATATAATCTTTCATCAGAGAAGTGAACTTTGAAGATATCTTAATGATAGAATATTCAATGTAATAATGAGACGTGGTTGGACCACATAAAATTGTCAGTGGTCACAAAATTATTCTTGGAAGAAGAAAAGTTGTGGGGAATTTTGTATAAATACTGTGAAATTGACTTTCTCCTTTCTCCCAAAGTCCACAGAATCTTAATCAGAGAATGGATGTGTTCTATTTGCAACCAGAATGCTCTAGTTCTACAGAGAGTCCGATCTGGTACACGTCTGCGTCACTGGACCGGAACACCTTGGAAAACATGCTTGTACGGGTGCTCTTAGTAAAAGATATCTATGATAGAGACAATTATGAACTGGATGAAGACACAGACTAAAAGGAACGTTTCAGAAGCAATCGGGATAAAACAGCATTAGCTAGTCATGCTGCTAGATCGTTATTATGGAAAACATTTCAAGTTTACTCCTTCTGTTTTGAGTTTTGTAGCAGTGTACCCACACTGGGTATTACCATGTAAATAGTCTGTGAGTGAAAGTTGCCATTATGCCATGTAGTGGTTTTAGGATACTTAACAAATACATTCAAATTCTTTTTTTATTATTATTTATTTGATTAGGTATGTTTGTAACTTTTTACATTATAAAATACGAATGAGAATGTGCCATGTATAATTTCGTTCTTGTAGTAAGAAGCATCCATATTGCACAACTCTACTGTTGCAAGGCCTTCTGGAAAGGGGGCTCTTTTCCTGGGTTCGTGACCAGATGGTTGTGTATGGGGTAGCACTACTAAAAGTTTAGAACTTGCAGTGTCTTTCAGAATTTTTAAAATAAACTGTAAACTAATAGGCTGGGTTTTTTGTTCTGTTTTGGGGGGGGTTTGTTGGTTTTATTTTGTTTTACATTTTCAGTTACTGAAGCCTTACAAGGTTATGTAGAGAGATACCATCTTCTGTACCAAAAATAGACAAGAGAATGCTGTCAATATTGGTGTACTGTAATGTGAAGTATACTGGTGAAAACAACTTTTGTTCCCCTTATTAAAACCTTAGTGTCCTTTTCTCATTTGTGGCTTTCTGCATCACCCCAGTCAATAATAAAATATATATATATGTGTGTGTATATATATATATGTATATATATGTATGTGTATATATATGTATATATATGTATGTATATATGTGTATGTATATATATATGACATTGAAAACATGATCATTGAGACATTTTCTTTGTAAAAATGTCCAATGAAAGTACAGAATTCTGTTTCTATGCCAATCCCTATGTGTTCAAATTCCCATTCATTTATAGAACTTTGATTTTTTTCTTCCCTCAAAGATCAGATCATATTATGTGAGTAGTACTCTAAAACTTGACCAGTTTTATTAGAATTTTTGTATTGCCTTCAGATATGACCAATGCATATATTGAATAAAATTATTTTTAGAAATGCCACTCCCGAATAGTTGTCAGAGAAAGTCGAGCTAGTCTAAATAAGATAGCATCACATTCTACTATGAAGGTTACCAGTGTAGTGATTCTGATACCTCAGATGATCAAAGAACAAAGAGACTGATGGATGAGATAAAGTATATCTCAAGGGAAATCACATTCCATGTTAGATTGTTTGGCTTTTAAATTTAATTACTTCTTATAGAAGATTGCATTAAAAAACTTTGTGCTTCTGCATAGCAATTTATCCGTTCAGACCTTTTCTTTTAGAACAAGGAAGTTTACTTAAAATCCTATTTTATAAAGACAGAGCAAAATGCTAGCTGCAGATTATTATAAAGAAATCATTTGGCTGACTTCATAGAGCATGTGTGTAATCATATTGTCTTGTTTTGATCCCTGACTCACCATGGTGACATTAGTTTTTAAAGTTGTTGGGGGGAATTTGGGCTATTTTCCACAGTGGTTAGGAGTGTCTACATGTCCCTTAGATGTTTCTCTTGCTTAGGATAAATGTTAGCATTCAGAAAACATTTACTCAGTCATGATATGGGAAATTTCACAAGTGTAATCACTGTATATTTAAGCAATAAGTATCAGAAATGTTTCTGGCATAAAATCACTTTATAATGTTCTAACTTGTTTTATAAGTTTGAGTAACATTTCTGTCCCTTAATTTTATATTCATTGATTTGATAATCAGGCTGACAGTAGCAAATCTGGTGTTACTTTACTAAAATCGATTGCTCATTGTTTAATGAAGAAAAGTGGGTAACATTTAAAATATATACTACAAAAATTTCCTCATACTTACCTTTTTATGGAAGTACTTCAAGCACTTTTCCTATAAATGCATATTGTTGATTGAAAGGCGGTTAATCCTAACCATCTTTTATTCTTCAGAGTGGTGCTATTCCATCTAGCAATAATGTTTGCCCCAAATGTCACTTAAATGTTTATTCTACCAAATACCATACATTTCTGTCGTGATACTACTATTAATACTATTAAGCACCTTGTCTTGCTATTCACATTTCCTTTATTGTACATTTTAGCTTTTCTAAACAGAAGTGTCTACATAATTTTGATCTTAGCCTGATTGAGGATTTAGAGCTCTTGTTTTGTCTTGAATGCAATCCAAGGATTGATTAACTTGACTCTCAGGGGGAAAAGAAAAAAAAAAAAAACTTTATAAGAATTGTCTGTTCTGTGAAACTTATTCACCTAGAATACATTTCTTCAGTTCCTGGATGTCCTTAATTTGTGTGGTCAGAGCTGACTGCTGAGAAAATGGACAGTGAAATGGTAGCAGTTTCTTCTTGTTTTTAAGTGATTTCTGATTATAGCATCCTGTAAATATAACTTATTGTCTTTAGATGTCTAATGCAGATGCTATATTTTTTTGTTCTGAAGATTTTACCATTTAAAATGAATCAAAGGTTTTATTCATACTGAGAAAGGTGACTTTCCCATGCAGATCGAATCTTCATTAACACAGTTTTTAGGTTATTAACTGTATTAGGTAATATAAGATATTAAAGGATTTTTCTAGGCAAGAAGCTCAACTTTTTTTTTTTTTTTCTTTTTTGGCCATAAAAATACTTCTATTACACGGAGTTGTTACCAGTGTTTTACATAATTGAGATAGGAAGAAGGTGCATATTGTACTGTGCATTCAGACTTTTGTCACTGTTTTTCTAATGGAATTTCCCTATGTCCTGGCCAGTTTGGAATGGGGTAACTCATATATGGGATAATTTGGAAATGGGGTAACTTGCTTATGCATAGTATTAAGGATTACAGTAAAGACGAAGTCATAAAATTGCGAATTTTTGGTTTGTACTACTCTACTGTGGGTTTATTTAATCCGAGATCTTAAGTATCTTGTAGTCTTAAATCACTCTAAAAATTTACACTTTCACTTTGCCAGTTATTTCCAAAATGTATTGTTATACATATGTCACTTATGTTCTAAGTTAACACTGACTGTAGGAAAATGTCCTTGTTTCCCTCGAGCAAAATAGTTATGAAAGTGTACATGAAAATATTTTTAAAGAATAAATTTCTTAACTAAATTATAATACTTTTGAATTTCCCCCCTTAATAAGCCCCTTACTCATTTTTAGAGTAGTCTATTTTACTTTGTTTTTAGGAGTGGATCATTTTTAATAATGCTGTTTTCCAGTATTAAGTACTTTGTTGTTTGTGGGTTTATTATACTTGAATATGATACTAACAAAATCTTATACATTTAGAAGTTGATATCCAGAACAGGTTAACTGCATCAGTCTGGGTCTGAGAGAAGAGAATTTAAGTGGTGTCTCAGTTTGTACTGTTTTTTTGTTTTTTGTTTTCTTAGAACCTAGATGATAGAGGGACTCCTGACATAAGTTACTGTGATCCCTTGCCTTGTGATGAACTGGAGAAAAGAAAGCTGTTCCTTAAAGTGTGGGCAAATAGTGTCCTAGTTAATTATTGAGTTAAATAAGTTTGTGAATTTAGGCCTTTTGAGAAAAAGGAACCAGAGAGAGACAGATTTACTCTGTAAATAATTTTGAATAGAACCAAAGAGAGGGTCACAGACCGTTTGGGTCTACCGTTGGAAATCTTTGTATCTTTGAAGGAAGGCAGATTAAATCCTAATCGAGCATATTTTATTTTCTGGTATAATGTAATGGAAAGAACAATTACAGCTCTTTCTGGGACTTTGAACTATGTACTTTATTCTATTCAGGCCTCAATTTCTTTATCTGTAAAATGAAGGTATTGCTTTGATTTCTGATTCTCAAATTAAGCACGGTTGATATTAGGCTTAAGTAGTAAGTCTTTCCGATGTGTGTGAAGCCTTATGATTATTTAGACACACATTTTCTTGGAGAGGGGAAAGAGCTCTCCTAAAATAGCCTTCAGAGTGTTAGTCCTGATTTTTCTAAGTCCTATTCAAAGAACTCAGAAGTAAATTTAGCACATGATAATTTATTATTATAAAACTTAAATAGCAGATCTTTCTTACATATTTCCTCTTTGCCAAAGAATTATTGCCAACCATGGTAGTTGAGGAAGAGAAAATAAAAGACTAAGAAGACATTAATGTTGCAATTGTGGGCTGTACAAAAGATACACTGTGATAGGTGCATTTAACTCCGAGGGGACAGCTATATTCATGGTAGTTTACAGCAGAGACAATGGTGTACGCTCAGAAATACCCTAAAAGGCTTTTATGGTCTAGAGTAGGTTTCATAGAATTGCCACCACCTGTGATTATGTAAAACATTAGATTCCTGTAACCTGCTGGATAGTGCCGTTAGCTCTGTTAAAAAATGGTCAGTGGCTCAATTTGACTAATTTGATGGCATCAGTCTTCATCTCTGACTTTCAGAGCAACCCATTATAAGAATAGTTAAAAGTAGCACCCAAAGAGGGGCACCTGGGTGGCTCAGTTGGTTAAGCATGACCTTTGATTCAGGGGTCCTGGGATTGAGCCCTTCGTCCAACGGGGAACTTGCTTCTCCCTCTCCGCCACGCTCATGCTTACTCTCCCAATCTCTATCTCTATCTCTCAAATAAATAAAATATTTTAAAAAACCACACCCAGAGAGGTACTTAGAGCCATCATGCATCAGAGAGGATTCTAAGAGGCATGAATCAAGGTGAGTAATTCAACTGTGTTACGTAGTACAGAAGGAACATACAAGGTACAGTATATTAAGGAAAAATTTTAAACTTCATATGCTAAGGATTTTTTTCATAGTAAACACTTTTGAAGATAGAACCTCTCAAATATTTTCTAAGTCATGGGTATAAACACTGTTAAGCAAGATAAACCCTGTAGTTCTAAATTGATGTCAGCAGATGGCAGTAGTATACAGCACAGGGTTTCAATTGCCTTTTTTCTTTGCTAATGCCGCTTTGAGTAAATGATCTTTGATCAGAAACCTGTGGGAGATTTAGAATTCAGAATTTTCAAAAGGTATATGCTTGTAGATTACATGACACCCTCACAATGGGGCTTGGGGCAGTGCACCATAATGTGTATGCAGCAGTAGATCAGAGACAGTAACTGGAATAAACTACAGCTATAGCAAGCTTTCCATAGTTTAGAGCAGTTTTTGTCACAAACAGGAAAAACTAGATTTTTGGACTTTCAGATCTCAGAATTGTTAACGAGGAACTGTGGACTTGTAATAAAACTGTTCTAATATTTTCCTTCTAATAGTATCTTTTCTCTTGCTTAGTTGTGATAGAGGTAATTGAAGGTGCTTTATAAAATTTGCATATTAGACTTCAAGGAATGCCTAGGCATAAATAAAGCAGTTCTAGAACCATTATTGAATTCTGAAAAATAACTTTTACTTTTCATTTTCCTTCCATATTTGTAGCATAATCTGTATAGATCCATCTTTGTGAATAGCTGCAGTTGTGTCATGGAGCCAGTCATTTATTCATTCAACAAATACTTGAGGGATTATGTTTTCCGGCACATTAAGCCCGGTGCTGAGAACACAATACAGTGTAGGACCCAGCCCCTCCTCTCAGAGACTTGGTCTAGTTGGGGGAAATGAAAATCCGAGTAAGACAGGCTCTCAGGCCCTACTGCGACCCATCACTTGTATTACAAGCAAACTCAGTCAAGTTTGTTGTCAATGTCCTGCTCTTCGCTCATCTCTCGAATTCCCGACTGCAGCCCCAGATTTCTGTATTCTACCAATCTATTTCCCATTCTGCAAAGGGAGAGGTGCCAACCACTTTCAGGTGCAGAGACTGATGCACACGGGAAGACAGCAGTGCACGGCTACCACACCGAAGGCTCTTCAAGGTTATTAGTGTTTTCAGTGCAGTTTTTAGTCACCATGCTACAGCAACAGCGTACTTCATTAGAATGTAAGCTCGTGAAGGTAGGGTGTTTTTTTAAAATTTTCTGCTCTATCCCAAACACCTAGCAAAGTTCCTGGCATGTGCTAGTTAATAAATGTTGAATAAATTAATGACTATAAGTACTTTGAAATTTAATAACTTTTGAAGTGAACCATTCAAGGAGGACCTGTGATCCATGAAGTCATAATCTAATTCTTGGTGTGCCTTTGAACACTTCCTTGTGTTTCTGTGGGTGTGTCTTTAGTAGTTTTACTCTGCATAAACAATGAGTTTCTAGAACCTTCCATTTATGAGGGCAAAGGGGGTTTGGATATACGGCTTGATTTGTAGTGTTCAAAATATAGACACTTAAAAATGACTTGTGAAGTTTGTTAAAATGCAGATTCTGACGTAGCCCCTGGAGATTTATTACTAAATTTACAGTGGGTCTCAGACCTGCATTTTTAGTGTCTATGTTAAAAATCCAAAGACCAACAATCAAAAATTGACCCCCACACATTTTTTTTTTTTTT
>PITA01007554.1:20692-90835 GCA_004023965.1 Spilogale gracilis | reverse complement strand
GGGGTGGCTCAGTCATTAAGCATCTACCTTTGGCTCAGGTCATGATCCCAGAGTTCCAGGTTCAAGCCCCACACTGGGCTCCCTGCTCGGCAGGAAGCCTACTTCTCCCTCTCTCACTCCCCCTGCTTGTGTTCCCTCTCTAGCTGTGTTTCTCTCTGTCAGATAAATAAAATCATGCCTTAATTAATTAATTAATTAAAGGTTTTAAGGGTAATTCTAAAACTTCACCATATTATAAAATTTACATTTTAAAGTCCAGTTAATTAATACTAAATACAAAAGCTGAGCCTAAATAATACATTCAAAATCTAATAATGATGTATCCTTGAATCTTACCCTACTTCATTCTAAAGGAAACTTCTTTTATAATTCTAGCTAAACATATCTGGAATACTCACAATTTTCATATTATAACAACAATACCAAAATGAAACTTTTCTTATAGATGGAACAAATAGGACATTTTAAAATAAATGAACAAATGTTCAAAATAATTTTTCTTATGTCACACATATACAAAATAAAAAGAACCAACTGTACGCTTAACAGTTTTTAAAACCATTTAAACGAAAATACAATTATAATATATAGTTTTTAACTATGGAATTTCATGAAATTAGCAAAGTAAAGAAATGAACTAATTATTTGGATGTTCTGAAATAAGACATGTGACTTTAACTCTTAAATGTTATTAAATTATTACTTGGGCTATTTAGCTATTGAAAGCCTGGAGCAAGTGTGAGATGTGTGTTTTCACGTGTGTGCATGCTATGAATTCTCTCTTAAATGTGTGTAATTTTCCGTTGTGCTAGGGAGACTAGTCCATGAATGAATCAGATAATTTTCATAAATAGTCCTCCAAAATCACAGAAATAAACCACTGTACCAAACAGTGACTTTGAAAACGTTTATAATACAGTCCACTGTGTCCTTGGTACTGCAGAGTCTATGATGACCTACAAATCAGAGAGACCTCACTGAACATCAACAACACTTTTTTCCTCTCTCTACATGGGAAAAATGCTTGGTTTTTTTTCTTGTAAACTGTTACATAAAATGTCAGTGCTGTAAAAGACATATTTGCAAAAAAGATAGGGTTTCAATGGATAGTGACCAGGCAGGGGGGGAGACTCACATGCGTGGAAGTGCCTCAGAGTGGTCTCAGTATGCCCTGGCCAGTCACAAGCCTGTCCTCGGTGCTTCCAAATCAGTATTTGCCTTGCAGCGACAAGGATGTCATACAGTGCACTAGATTTAGGAGCCAGAAGCTCTAAAGTTGTGTTACGACTTTATGAAAGACTTCTAGATACCATCTCTGCGCATAATAACTACTAGGGCTACAGCAAAGAACGTATTTGAGACTGATGAATAAACTGTATTATTTGTCTGGAATTAAGAACTAAGGGAAGGAAAAAAAATTCAACTGAAGATAACGTACATAGTGTTTATAATGACAAGACAAAACTCCTCCAGGAGTAGAAAGTGGTAATTAAGCTGCAGAAAGGTTATTATTATAAGAAATAATAAGGATACAAAGACAAAATTTTAGATTCCTAAGAAATGGCATTACAGCATCACTTAGTACCTGGGTGACTAAAGTAAAAGTAAAGGAGTTTCAAAAACAAGTTTATTTCTATTCCAGGAAAAAAGGGTTCTCAGGAAGACTTCAAAGCTGAATCTTTATTTACTCTCATTTGATTTAGGTTAATGGATATAGATCTGACTGTAAAATGATCTTATTTAACAAAAAACAATTCACTAAAATGTATATGGTGGCCTTATTCAAAATAAACATACAATAATAAAAGAAATTCCTAGGTACCAATAACTCGTTAGAAAATAAAAGGAGAAATACAGCATTCACCAAAAATTAACTTCATATAAATTTTTAGTGACTCAAAAATTATATATAGAGAGATATAGATGTACAGTAATATATATATATACATATATATATATATAGTAATACTTAGAACTATCCTTGAAATATCACAGGCCTATAATAGGAAAATGCCAAACCTTTACTGTAAAAGATCTATGAAATAAGTAAAACTGTATCGAGTTCATGAATTGAAAGAAATAATATTGGAAATATATCATTCTTTTTTTTAAAGATTTTATTTATTTATTTGGCAGAGAGATCACAAGTAGGCAGAGAGGCAGGCACAGAGAGAGAGGTGGAAACAGGCTTCCTGCTGAGCAGAGAGTCCGATGCGGGCCTCGATTCCAGGACCCTGAGATCTTGACCTGAGCCAAAGGCAGAGGCTTTAACCCACTGAGCCACCCAGTCGCCTGGAAAGATATCATTCTAAAATTATTTTATAGGTTGAGTGTAATTCAAATTAAAATCACCAACAGTTGTGCTTTTTATTTGACAAGGTGATCCTGACATTTACTTGAAATAATAGAAAATTAAAGACTAAGAACACTAAAACAAAATAAAATAAAAAGCAGAAAGAATTAGGGGGGAATTTGTTTCACTAGACACTTAAAAATATTATAAAGCCACAATAATTACAATTCTGACACAACACACAACAGACATTGATAAAACTGAACAGCTCAGAAATGAAAACATTCATCCAGATGAGAACTTAGTGTGCAATGAAATAGTATGAAGAAAGTGGTTAAAGAATTCTTTGATAAATGGTACTGGGATAATTAGTTAATCATTTAAAAATGTGTAATGTTAAAACTTCACCTCTCGACATGAGTCAAAATACTCTAAAGACAGATAAAGGGGTTAAACTGACACAAAAAGTAACATTTAAAAGTTTTAAAGGTGAGTGCCTATTCTTCAAACAAGAGAATGGTTTCTAAGCCTAAGGAAAAATGAGATAATTCTTAAGGAAAACACAGGTCAAGAAACCTAAAAGCAGTTACAGTTTTCTTTATCAAAAAAATTTAGGGGCACCTGGGTGGCTCAGTCTTTAAGCATCTGTCTTCCGCTCAGGTCATGATCCCAGGGTACTGGGATCAAGCCCCATATCAGGCTCCCTGCTCAGTGGGAAGCCTGCTTCTCTCTCTGCCTCCCCCCGCACCAGCCTGTGTTCCCTCTTTCACTGTGTCTCTGTCAAATAAATAAATAAAATATTCTAAAAAAATTTTAAATGAGCCTGCCTAGATGGCTCAGTTGGATAAGTGTCTACCTTTGACTCAGGTTATGACCCAGGGTCTTGGGATCAAGCCCTGAATCTGGCTCACTGCTTAGTAGGGAGCCAGCTTCTCCTTATCCCTTTGTCCCTCCCCTCTCTAGTCCTTGCTTTTTTACTCTCTCTCTCTCAAATAAAAACCTTTTTAAAAATTTTAAGTGAAATGAAATATTGCCAAAAATCTGACAAAATTTCCGTATAAAGTATAAAATGGCTCAAACACACTAATGAATAAAACAGTAAACTCAAAAACAAATGCTCACATGACAAAAAGAAACAATTCACAGAAGAAAAATACAAACAGCTAGAAAATGTTTTAAAAACCTCAACCACTCTAGTAGTAGAGAAAATAAAGTTTAAATGACAAAAAAAATTCCACCTACGCACTTGTCCAAGTTAGGAAAAATGACATTTCTTGGTGTTGGTCAGGGTATGCCTTTATCCAGTGCTGAAAGAAAAGTGTCATGGTAGAACTTCTCTAAAATGCAACACAGTAAGAACTATTGGGAGCTTTTAAAAATCACTGGCCAGGAATTCATTCCATGACAAACATAGAAATGTGGGGAGATTAACATGGGAAATGTTTTCTAGGGCATTGTATACTAGCAAAAAAAAAGGGGGGGGGGGTGAGCCACATTTGGGGAATGAGTAAATACAATGAAGTATCATATAATCAATTAGATAGTACTTTGGAAGAATAGTTAGTTACTGGAGAAAATGTTGAAATACATTATAAAAATAGAATATACAATTCAATAAACACTGACACAATTTAGTGAAAAGAAAATAAGAGTATTAAATGGGAAAAAAAGAGAAAGAAAGACAAAGAGAGAAGGAAAAGGGGAAGAAAGAGGGAAGGGAAGCAAGAGGGAGAAAGGAAAAAGAAAGGGAGAAAGGAGAGGATAAAAATAACAAAAAAGATGTTTGAGTAGGGAACCCCCCAAATGCTCTTAGTGATTATCTTCGTGCCAGGAGATGTTCTATCATTTTATTTTCTCCTATACTTCCATATTTTTGCAAATTCTTTGCTGTGACCATATGTTATTTTTATAACCAGAATAACATGATTATTTTTTTAAAGACTATTAAGGAGAGAAAATCAATCATGCTGCATCCCTAACAGTCCAAAAAAGAACTAGACCCTGAAAATATCTGCAGACAGGGAGAGTCAAAATAATGAGAGGCTGGCTATACTCCCAGGATGCCAAACTAGTGGGTTAGCGTAATTAATTCAAGGAGAAAAGTTTGTTTTTGCTTCCTGGGGACCCACCACGGTGGTTGAAAAGCCCAGTACGTGCCATATCATCAATATTTCTGGAAATGGTCTTAAGTTAACAGAGTTCTTTCTTTGGTCCTACCTATTCTGACAGGGATGCTGAAATCTTATTGTGGTTCTGGTAACTCTTTGCTGCTACAGGAAAAAAGCCCTTCCCAGTTGTCCCGCACACACCCAAAATGTGACATACTTAGGTTTTCTTCCTGTCCCCAACTAGTAAATGTGAAGCAGTTTCACTGGGATTATTTTACACCTTTTACAGATGATCTACTCATTTTACCAGGGTTAATTTTCAAGCTTAAAGATATTCCAATCTTGTCTTTCATCACCTACGCATTGTCTCGAGCCTGCTTAATAACACTCCCATTCAAGGGGGCATCTGCGTGGTTCAGTGGGTTAAGCATTTGACTCTCGATTTTAGTTCAGGTCATGATCTCAGGGTTGTGAGATCAGGCCCCGTCTCCAGCTCATGTGCTGGGCGTGGAGCCCACTTAGGATTCTCTCTCTTCCTCGACTCGACTCCCTTCCCTTCCCCCCAAAAAGCTAATAATAAATAGCACTCCCATTCAAACATTAAGGGATGGGAAATTTACAGTAATTTCCTGTCCTGCTAAAAATCATATTTGGGGAAAGAGATTAATAAAGATTCACCAACAGAAATCAAGAAATTCTGTCTGCAAAAATAAAATCTGTTTAAAGAATGGGGGCTGGAGGTTGAATCTAATTAAATACACCCAAGCATCTTGTTTCATGCTCTATGTATCCTGGAATAGCAGCTTAACAAAAAAAATTTGGCTGAATTATCTATGCTATTCCATTTTCCCATGATGGGAATTCATAAACAGGAGGTAATTAGAATGCATGATAGCACAGATCATATCTGCCAAATGACAAATTCTGGTCACCTTGAGGTAATATTTCACCCAGTTAAGCTAGTTGAGTTGACAAAACAAAAAGGTCTTTCTTCTTTAATATGTTAAAGAAGCAAATAAACTGCTTCATATAAATGCACACCTGTCATTAGGATAAAAAAATCAGCAGTGGCTTCTGGGCCAGCTATTTTACATATATTTTTACTAGTTACCTGTTTTGTGTACCATTAAGCTATAATCAGAATTGTTACTATCTGTTATTAGTAGACTATATTTTAGGTTGTCCTCAGCCAAATGACATGTTTTTAACTCTTACAAAACACACAATAATGTTAGGCATTTACCAATCTCAGGGAGCAGAGCTCTATTTTTAAATCTAAGGCTATTTTAACTTCTATCATTTGAATGTAATTTACATCAACTTACTTGCTATTTTATAGATGCTATCCCTTTTCATATAGGTAGCTGTAAGTTAGAAGGAACTACGAAAAGTTCCATGAGCCTAGATCTGCAGTTGGCCTGCTTTTCCATAGCCTTAAAGTTGAAGTTAATAAGGAGACAATATCAGAACTGGCATTATTTTCTTGAGTTAGTAATTTTTAAATTTCACATTCAAAAGAAATGGCAGTGGCCTTTTTGCACAGGTTCATTTCTTTTGACAGAACAGAAATGGGAAGAGACTCATATATATTTTTGAAATCTCCCCAGAATGGCACACCATGACTTGTGATCAATGGATCCTCATGCTTTGATATGTTACAGCGGGAACTTTCAGAAATGACTTACTGGATTGTACATCTGATTGAACAACTGCTCAGCTTGCTACATTGCAAAGTTGGGGAGGCATTGAAGCACAGACAGGGAAAAAAGGAAAGATCCAGAAAAACAGCATTAGCTCAACAAATCCAGTGCATTTGCACAGACGAACTGGTTGTTAAAAAAGAAATTTCAGTTTCTAAACATTCCACAGTGAAAGTGAGAGGCTCTAGGGAAATAGAAATGTTGACTTTGGCTCCTAAAAAAGAATAGCTGGAATAAGAAATTTAAGGTTTGTGTTACTTTCCCTTTCTCAAGTTAAATAACCCATGAAATAAAGAAAGCTGTCCACTTTTGATGATACATGAAGTGCTGGCCTCTAGCAATGAATCAGAAGAAGTACTTTTGGCCAAGCTTGCAATTTATTACCTGAACTTCAAAGATGGTAATAATAAAAGATTAATTAAATCTTATCATTGAATTTATAGCTCTTCTTTTATATTAACACAAGGCTGAAGTTTCTATTCAGTCTAATTTTAGGAAAATATAGACCAGAAAACAGCAGGTTAGCAATAGCAAAATATCAGTAAGCAAGAGATTACAAGATTAATAGTAAACGGGGAGAAGAAAAAAATTAAGTCATCAGGAAAAATAAAGGGAACCAAAATACGGTATTATCCATCGCCCATTACCAGTTTCTACTATTAGTTCATAATTAATAAAAATGCAATTTTTAGTGACTATCCTATTATATTCCAAGGGCTTTAGAATTTGCAAAGCTCTCCAGTCTATTTTGTGTAGAAGAATTACGTTTTTGTGGATTTAAATGTACTGAGTATTATCTGAAATATTACTCTCAGGTTCTATTTCTTAAATACGTACATTATTAACTTGGGGTTCAGTGTCAAGGTAGAAAAGGTGAAATACTGTAGGAAGTCTCACTTTGCTTTTAAGCTGAGACAGGTGCCTTTAAAAGACCCTGAATTTTTCATTTGTTCAACTTTGATGACATAAAAAATAATTTTACCATGGTTAGAACCCTGCTCTCCTTAAAGATGATATTAATTAGAAAACTACCAAATCATAACACTTTAATTTGTTGCTTCTCAATTGATTTCTAGTTATATATGGTAAAATTACTTCTACATATTGAACACTACATACTCTCTTGAAAGACAAAATTATCCACATGTCACTAATGAGATTCTTCTCAACCCCTGAACATCTACTTAAGATTAATGAATGCAGTAATTTGTAAAGCACACTCATAACTTGTTGTTGTGCATTGTGGTTACTATCATTTTATCAACCTCATTAACATCAGGAAAACTTTCCTCACACATGAATATTTGATGGCATTGTTTTTAAGATGTGGGATGCAATGTGTACAGTTGCTTTTCTGCCTATAGCCATTTTTCATCATGAAGTATTTGGAGACTTAAATTAACAGTCCAAAGAGGAGTTACAAGTAACTAGGCATGTGAATGTTCTCCACAAACTTTTATGTAAAAACTCACCAATGTCAAGAATTTCTCATATGACAAAAATAAATTTAAATCCTATTTGGATCCCATTGTCACTGGCAAAACAAGGTTTCTGTTCAGCTAAACACATCTATGATGTTGTGTATATTTTACGGCAAAAATGATTGGACGCTCACAAATCTTCAGCAAAATTCCATAGGGAATTCATGGTTTATTTATGATATAATAAAACTATTATGTTTTCAGCTTTCATTTAGTAACTTTTTATATTTTATTCACAAGTCACATACCCTTTTATTTAAAAGGAGGCCCAGACACTCCTTAAGCTTTTATAGTTGCTTATTTTTCCATGAGTAAATGATGTGTTTATATGTATATTCACATACTGTTGGCTTATATTTTCAAATATTTCATGTAGATCTCAATTCTTTTTAAGGTGATGGATACTTGAGGTTTTTACGGAGCTATTTATTAGCAGAAATTAAAGACTACTAGAAAAAGTATTTTAAACTTTTGAATTTAGTTGATGCTAGAGAGCTAAAAATAACAAAATAGCATCTGCCGGTTAGGTATGAAAATATTTAAATTATAATTACCTTATTTAATTTCACTGTACTATACATTTAAGAGATAATATAAGCAAACATTATTTATATACTTAGAAATAAGTTATATTTTCATAAATTAAATAGGTCCTTACAGCAAGACAACCATATTTGTTATGTTAATCCTGGTGATGTGGCAGAATGTTAAAATATTGTCAGGAATAATGCTAAAATGCTTACAGGATTTTCCCTGTGAGTTTCAGCGCACAACGTCAACCTCAAGGAAACCACATGCTCTGAGTGATTCTTGGGGCAAATCAGAGCTACGCTGAAAGAAACTAAATCAAAACGCATAGACGTTCACTTATTAAACTAATCAAGTCATATACATGGAAACTGTAAGTGTCAATATGGGAAATTTCTTTTAATTACTAAATGGTTTCAAATTCTGTAGGTGACCCACAGTAAAAGGGAGAATCTCGAGTATGTATCTGTAGAAATAATATATGTGGTGGCCTCGGCTCCACAATGGCTACATAGAGTTGATGATGGTACCCTTCGTGGCCCGGCCTAACTGAGGTCCTCCTTCTTCAGGACTCAGCACAATGCTGTTGAGGTAAGCTTATGCAAAGCAAGTCAATGAAGTTCTCTCACAGTTATGTTAGAGCTGCCTTGTGATCACAAAACTGTTCATTAAATTAAAAGTACTTTTCCTAGGTTCATTTCTTAATATGTACATGTATGTATAACATATTACAGAACACATTCATATATGTGTTGAGAATGTATTATCATACACCCAATGCATAGTCAAGACAATTGCCACTTAAACATCCTCAAATGAGCCATTTAAATTCTTCTATTTACTGTTCGAGATTTCTGCTTAACTAGATATTGCTTGAAGAAAGCAAGACGCTGAGTGGATTGGAAAGTAGATTTTGCAATACAGAGATTTTTTTTTGCTGTCTTCCTGAGGAGGGATTTGATTTCTATCTTTTTCAGTAAGGAGACTTTACTACTGTGAAATTTCTCAGGACAATTTCCTAAAATTTCGTGAACAAAGTATAATCACATTTCAGTTATATATCATACAAAATAGTAATATTCAATTTTTAAATATTCAGAATAATTTCTCTACAGATATATGATGCTTTAACATCCCTATCATCCACATCCTTTATTTTCATGACTTTAGCAAATAAATCCCCATTCCAGTGTGATATAAATTATACATAGTCAAATTTTATTATATGCTCTGCTTGATTACTTAGATTCTTATCATCTCTTTTGAATTAAGTTTATAAGTTGTCAAAGGGAAACAAAATGCTTAAACTCATAAAATTATGAGTTTTATATGAACAATGAGTGCAGACGTACCAAACAACACAGGGAAAAAGTCAAAAGGAACGATGCATGACTGGAAATGTACTCCACAAAAATGTCCAGTTCAGAGAAAACATGTCAATGCTGCAATGTAAAGATCCTGTTTTCTTTTCCAAAGTCTTCTACATTCAACAAGCTTTCTAAGATATTAAGGTCATTTTTGGCTAAGTTCAAATAGTCATCCCACAGATATTCTAGGGACTTTGACTATTTGGGTGGACTTCTAGAAATTTAATATTGTCAGGTAAACTTTTACAAAGCTCCAATACAAAAATTGACCTACTTCTGAAAGTGGTAAAAGTTTATCAACATATAAAGGGACCTCCCAGCTTCTTTGATTTGTTACAAACATTTTCACTTTTGTTTTTATAGTTGAGATTTACCCAGAGAGTAGAAGCTTATTTTTATAACATTTTTTTTTACTTCCCCTACTATTTTCATCTATTTTTCAAGTTTTTTTTTTTTTTTTCCAGACAGGAAACCTAAGATATTTTTTCAGGTTCACTGGCCAATTTGATGCAGACTTCATAAGTTAAGAGTGCCTAATTCTCTTATCAGCAGACAGCAAAAGATAAGGGGTTTCTTTGCAAAATAGCTCTTCCTTTTCCATTTCATAAATTCATTGTAAAATAAGCATTTTTTTTTCTTGGACTTCACTTACCTTTTTTAACTGTGCTTCCAATTTGCTACATTCTTCTTTCTTTTGTTCAATGGCTATTTCTAGAGATTTTAATTTGGAGTCCCTTTTCAGCCCTGCTGAGGCTAATGAAGATGCATGTTCCTTGAGGTCAATTAAACTAGACTGAAAGGAAAGAACACTAGTAAGTAAAACAGTGCAATTTCTGCTAGTCTTCAATTTGAATACATTGATTCTCTGCATAGTAATAAAGTGTGCATTAGACAGAAAGGGTAAATATAGTCGTACTAAGGTAACAATAGCTGGCTCTGGCCAGGAAATTAAAATTGGCCAGCTTACAGAACCGAGCAGGATCTAATTGCAGTAGAATCAAATGTGACCAAGTGGTGTGGTCAGTAAATGCATGTTTCACGTCTCAAAGTCATGCTAATGATGTAAGTCCCAAGGTGGTCTTTACATGTCATGGCAAAACAGATACCCTGAACCTTCCATTTACATTTATTGCTGTCAAGTCGTGCAGACGCTAAGACAAATATGAAAGAAAATACTAACTTTAATGCTTTCCCCCCCAAAGGACAAATAAAATATAAAAGAAGCATCCTGTTAAGTTTTTATCAAACTCCATTTCTTTAACAGAAAAATAACCAATGGTTTTCAAAATATCTTCTATAGAATCAAAGATAAAATTATTCTAAAATTTAGAGTAGACTTTATGTCAGAGGCCTTTGTATCTCCCCAACTCAGACATGGGTTTGCCTAAATTGTTCCATGCATCAATCATGCCCCAAAACCAAGAGCTCTCCTGGACAGTCTGAACTCCAAATAGTAAAGAAGTAACTATGTGCATATACCATGGAACATGACTTTGCTTAGCTAAGAAGGCAGTGCCTATTACCAAATATGAAATGATTGGCAGCATCTAATAATGTAACTAAAATATTCACAATTATTATCCAAAATCAGACTTTGTGAATTTCCTTTATATCCATTTGCAGAACCTAGAAGGACACTAAGCACACAGTGGCCACTCAGTAAATGATATTATCTAATATTTTGTGTCTGGGCTACTTCCTGGGCCCTGGAATAACCTTGTTGATGAAGATAACACCACCGCCACTCAGCAAACTACCCGGCTCCTAACAACCCTCTGAAGGCCAGAGTAGCCACTCTCATCTTTCAGGTCAAGAAACTGAGGCTCACATGAACTACCTTCTCCAAATTTCCTGAGCTATTAAAGGAAGACACAGGTCTCAAACCCAGAACTCTGACTTGAGTTTCAATGCTCTTTATTGTACCACTTCCACAGAAATAATAATGGACCTTGCAATCTAGGCATTTTGTCATCATGAAGGTGATTATCACCCCAACTAAATCATAAGCTGACAATAACTATATGTTGTTTTTCTTTATACATTTTAAATTGCCAGGTCTGACAGCTTTATGCATCAACTTAGCTAGGCTATATAGTTCCCAGTTATTCAATCAAACACTAATCTAGGTGTTGCTATGGAGGTATTTTGTAGATGTGACTAACACTTAGCATCAGTTGATTTTTAAGTAAAGGATATTATTTTCCAGATGTGGGTGGATCTGATCCTATTAATTGAAAGGCCTTAAAGGCAGGACCAAGATTTCCCTGAGAAGGAGGAAGTCCACCTGCGAACAGCTATGCCAGTTCCTGTATGAGTGTTTCCAGCCTGCCCTTCCAGATGGCCTACCCTATGAATTTCAGACTTGCTTAGCCACCCCCCCATAACTATGTAAGCCAATTCCTTGCAATAAATTTCTTAATATGGTTAAATTTCTTAATACAGTTCTGTTTTTCTGGTAGAACCTTGACTGACACACCCATCGAAGTGGCGGGCACATTACGATACAGGAACAATAAATGCTTGCTTGCAATGCCTGTCTGAAATCATACAATGTAGGCACCGTTTACAAAATTATTTATTTAAAGCTATGCTCCACAATGTCATCAAGATCTCTTTTTAGTTATAAATATAATACATATATTGATGTTATATTGATTTTATATAAGGTGCAAACCCATGAATAACACTTGAGGTCAAAGTTTCCCTGCATTCTGTTATATACCAACTACAGTAATTACGGACCCTCTAAGTCAGATTTAGCACTGAAATACTGTGAAGAGAATTTACATTCTTTATTTTCATATCAAAGAAATAATCTCCTTTGTAAAACAAAACAAACAAACAAAACCAGTGTGCTCACATTTTAGGGGATATGTATTTTGTTTCTATCACTCATCCAGTTTCCCACACTTGGGTTCCTCCTTTAGACAGTACTTTAATTTGTAGAATTACCAAAACCCAAGGGCTGAGGTGATAATCTGGAGCTGGAAAATGGACAACTAAGCCGTTGTACACCCCAATAGGAGGAAAGAATCTGTAACAGCCCTAAAGGAGATGGACATATTCTAAGGGCAAAAATAAGTGTGAAGGGGCCAGCTGTGGACAACAGCACGCATCTCAGAGTTTTGGAGACTGAACAAAATAACATGCAATGCTGCTTCTCAAACTTCTCCATCAACATATCCCTAAGTAAAGTAGGTACAAGTATCCCTCAGAGTGTGGGGAGTATAGCCCTACCCATCCTCTCCATAACCCCCAAGCAAAAAATTTCTTTAAGGTATATTGTTTTACTTTAAAAATACAGCAAGAATTGCATTCTGCATTCATGTTTGCTCTAGCATGAAAACACTGTTTTAAATTATTTGTCATAATGTAAAATTGATATCCAGAAGAATCACCACATTTAACCTATACTTTGTGTCTAGTATGGTAGTGTATCCCCTAACCTGATAAGTATTCAGTATCTGGTTGAGCAGCACAGATCAATGGAAAGCACCCAACACAAGGACTGGCATATAACAGGCCCTCAATAAGTGGAGATATTATTATTATTGTTGTTGTTGTTGTTGTTGTTGATATTGTTGTTATCCCAAGCAAAAGATCATGGGACAGTGAAAAAATACAGAATCCTCTAAGCCACACAAATGTGGTAAGGCATGAAGAAAACTTTCAAGGAGCTACACTATATGCAGTTAGAGTAGAGACAAGGGCATAAGGCATCCTGATAAAGAAGTTACAGTAGATATTTTCCTTTGAACTCAGACAGCTTTGACTAGGAAAGGTAACTATGTCCCCGAAACCTTCACACAGCCCCTCAAACTCACTCTCTATTCTCTTGAGGCTCCCATGAATAGGACTATCAGCATGGTTCATTTACTTTTCCAGACTTACCTCTTTTTCAGTCAGTTCAGCTTGTAAAGCATTGACCTTCTCTTTCAGATCTTTGTTCTCTTTTCGGAAAGATTCTATCTCTTCCAGTCTTTCCCGATCATCTCTCTCCCGCTGTTCTTTCAAACGCTCAATTATTCTCTCCTGTGAGGCAATTATCAAAAAAGAAGTGAGAAACTATCAGTGTGTGTGTCAAGGCATGCTACAAAAGGAAATGGGAGGCAATAAATGTAAGAAATGCTCTACATGAGTCAACACACACAAGATAGGTCAAACTTGGGTTTGTGACGAGAGGCTGTACATAGCAGCATTTGGGAAAGACAATCAATATGGCTTTTGGCTTATTAATAAAAGTCAACATCACAGTGTTGCAAGGGAACTTAATGTTCAAGATCTGAGGCTGTTCTTGGTTCATGATGGTATTTGGGAAATTCCAAAAGCAGTTCTAGAAGGAGAACGTTTAGACACCAAGATTCTAGACTTATTAAACCCTTTAATGGACAAGTGAAAAAAGCACAACTAACTTCTTGGTTCAACCCTCTTTGCTTGGGTTTCCCATTTGATACAAAAAAACTTCCTTGGTTTCTGAAGACACTGCTCTGGCTAGAAAGGGGACCTAAATGGGATAAGACCTAGTTCCTCTAGGACTTAGGTGTGAACTCAGTAAGAACTTGAGACAAAATAAAGAATGAACTCATTGGATAAGTGATTTGCCAATGTGTCTGGAGGTGGTCATTTTCCTCCATATTTTTCCAATGGCTTCTCGGCAATGAGTAGAGACTCCAAAACATTGCTTTAATTTGACAAAGTTCAAATAGCAGATTTCCTTTACTGAGAGCTTACTACATGAGCTTACTACATGCTAGGCACTGCAAAATGCCCTTCTCCATCTAGACCTCATCACAACTGCACGGTCTGAACCAGTGCTACTAGTAACAATATTGCAAGAAACCCAGGCCCAGAGACCGGCTAACGTACCCAAGGTGACCCTACACATAAACAGAAGGCACATCCTAGTGTCCAGGGCTCTCTGAGTCTTAACCATGTCCTTGAGACCACAGTGCTACAAACAGATGCAAGGTGCCAGTAAGGAGATCTGAGAACCTTGTTTCCCTTGACTTACATGCTGAAATGAAAACACTGCTCTGGTAGACATGTTCTCCAAAAATGTGGACTCTTACCAGTATCAAAATAAAAGCCTTCTTCTTTTTTTTAAAGATTTTATTTATTTGACAGAGAGAAACATAGCCAGAGAGGGAACGCAAGCAGGGGGAGTGAGAGAGGGAGAAGCAGGCTTCCTGTCGAGCAGGGAGCCCAATGTGGGGCTTGATCCCGGGTCTCCGGGATCATGACCTGAACCGAAGGCAGTTGCTTAACCAACTGAGCCACTCAGGCACCCCAAAGCCTTCTTCTTTTTAAGTAAAATTGCACTGGGGTAAAGTTTGAGTTAGATTTGTAAAATTTGTCTCAAATTACCCAACACATATTTGAACTTCCTTTAGGATGGCAACATTAAAAAATACTGGTGCAACAACTACTCTTAAGGATCTTGATATTATCTTTTATATTCTTATAAGTATGTAGTATGAGACAAGGCCTGATACATAAGACAATGTAAAACAGTACGTGTTGCAGAGGGAGGTTAGTTTCAACACTTAGCCTGTGATTTAAGTTCCCCCAGGGAAGCAACTGTTCTACCCCAATGACAATAATTTACGTATCTAATGCTCTCAGGAAAAAAAAAGAAGTATCATTATTGTTTTGCAATTAGCTAAGAACACTTTAAAATGAAGTATATTATTACAACATGGGGGTGGAAATAGAACAAATCAGTCTACTAATTGCCTATATTTTTTTCTTCTTGATTCCAGTTATAGTCCTATTTGACTCTGTCTGTGGTGAGTGGATGATTATGCCATCTACAAAAGAAGAAAATGGCCTCAGTGCACAGGAAGTCTCTTAAGGGTTTTTAAAATTTTCAGCTGCTGAACCCTTACTGCCGTATGCCTACACTCATTGCAAAAGCATCACAACTGGTCACCCGGCCACCAGGCCCTGTCCATGCCATCACTTCCACCACATGAGTTGTTGGAGTGACATTTTTTTTAAGTTCCAAACTGACTGTGTCACCTCACTACTTGGAAACTTTCTCAGGAGATGGTCTGGCTGGATCACATGGCCTTTATTCCCACTTGGCACCTGTCATATGGTCTTGCTGCATGTCCATCCTCCCAGCCTAGCTTTCCAAAGGGCAACTCTCAAATCCTGGGACTCTTTGAACTCAGGGCTGGGCAAACTGTCTGGCATACAACAGGCAATTAAAGAAGCTGAAGGAAGGAATAAGAGGAATAAGAACTCAATTTAGGGACTGTCTTAGCTTCAAAGGAAGGGAAAGAAAATTAAGTATGCATGTTAACATCCAGAAGGTGTCAGGGTAAGTAGGTTGATTTGCTCTAAGCACTTGTACTATTGACTGGGCATTGATGACAAAAAAAATCAGCAAGCACTATAATGTTTTTAAGTGTTATTGATGATTCCATACTACAAAATATTTCTCCGTCAATCACAAAACTAATTTAGCTGTCAGCCACGCAGGGCCAGATGTCAAAAACATGTGTTAAAAGGCCCTAATATGCCATGATCTACTTGATTAACAACTAACTTGCAGAAATTCCAACAATGTGTTCTTGTTTTAGTCTTATTTGCATTGGCAAGTGTTTCTTGTGCACTCATCTGGCTCTGCACAGGTCTAATCTATTTGTGCTTTATCACCAAGCGGGAACTGAATTACAGCAGCCTCTGGCTCTGCTATCTGCCTTTCTCAACTGCTTATCTGCTATGTGGCTACAGCAAGGTTGGCGAGACCAGCTTTATAAATACTTTGGGTTCTGTCTCTTGAGCTTCTGTTTGTCAATCCTAGAACTAAGTCATACTCAATCTTAACTTGCTAAGTGGCATTATTTTTTGCACTGTGAATATGTATATAAATTCTTAGAAACTAAAATGAATAACACACTCCCCAAAGGTCATAATTCAAGTGGAATGGTGAATAGTGCCTAATAGTTCTATTCATCAGCCAAATGACAGCAAATAATTAGATGATCTTATGAGGCCATGATTTTTAATTAATCATTTTATTTTTTGTACCATATCTTATTCCAGGGGATCTGTTCAATTAAATGTAGATAAAACTGGAACTTGTGAGGGAAGGGCCATTAAAGGTGACTGTGATGTTGTCAAAACCACAATAATCAGATGGTTCAAGTTTCAGTCCCATTCCATCACCCGTGAGCTCAGTGGTCTTGGGATAGTCCTGGGAGGCAACAAAGTCCCAACATAGGGCCAACTTAGACAGATTAGAAGTGGCTTCCTGGAGCACCAGGTTGAGAAGTTAGCATGCACCACGGTCTATCCATGACATCCATCTAGAACCAGAAATGGAGAATGGTGCTGCATCTGTCCAAAATTTTCATGTCTGGGCAAGTCATTTCATCTCACTAAGGCCATTTCTCATCTTTAAAATGGAAGAGCATAGGTTTGGTATTTCTCAACGTGTGATCATTTGACCACTTTTATCAGAATCACTGGCATGCTTTTAAAAATCACAGGTTCCAGGGTGCCTGGGTAACTCAGTCAGTTAAACATCTACCTTCCACTCAGGTCATGATCCCATAGTCCTGTGATCAAGCACCACATCAGGCTCCCTCTCACTGGAGAGCCTGCTTCTCCCTCTCCTCCCTGCTTGAGTACTCTATCTCTGTTTCTCTCTCAAATAAATACATACATACATACATACATACATACATACATACATAAAATTTTAAAAGAAATCACAGGTCCAGGGCGCCTGGGTGGCTCAGTCATTAAGCATCTGCCTTCAGCTCAGGTCACGATCCTGGAGTCCCTGGATCGAGTCCTGCATCCGGTTCCTGCTCAGTGGGAAGCCTGCTTCTCCCTCTCTCACTCCCCTGGCTTGTGTTCCCTCTCTAGTTGTGTTTCTCTCTGTCAAATAAATAAAATCTTAAAAGAAAAAAATCACAGGTTCCTTGGCCTCACAGAAAAGCAACTGAATCAGAATCACTAGGAAACAGGACCCAGGAAACTGTATTTTAAGAAGCTCCCTAGAAGATAAGATTATTTGGATATACACAAAAGTTTGATACTGGTATAAATACTTAAAAGGAATCTATTATCTTTGTCCTGTGATAAAAAATGTTGCCAGTTCCTATCCAATGTTTGCTTTTCAAATACACTAACATTCTGATGTTGTCACCTTTTGAAAATTCCTTTCAAATGAATTGATCTGCATTTGCTTTTATTCTTTTTACTGTGAAAGGCTAAAAGTCTGATGCAAACAAGTTTTGAAAACTAAGAGCTCACAGGCCAAAGCTGGCCTACCTCACATTTGGCTTGAGCACCATAATATTTTAAAACATGAACTTGAATGGTTGGAGGGAGGTCGAGGACTCTGTCACTTGCCACAGTTGCCAGCAGTCCCTACTGCCTCACACCGAACTCACTTCCCTCATTTTTGTTCTCTGCCTGGCTCTTCAAGATATCTAACTACTCAACTCCTCATCTACTGCCCAATTCAGATTTCATGTGCCTGAAATTGTGCATCAGCAAACTCAATAGTTATTATCAAGATAGTTTCAAAGAGAATGGAACTTAGAGGTCAGCTAATTTAAATATGTATTTTGAAAATAATGTTCTAAGAGAAGAGGCTTTCCCCACATGCTGCAACTCTCAAGTGGTGGCATGAGTATGGGGGGGACAGACTCCCACAGACCTCAGCCTTCCTTCCCACTTATCCCCTCAGTCTCAGAGGAAGTGCTTAAATAAAAGGAATAGTTTCAGATTTGGGAATTGTTTTGGGATTTAAACTAGAACAAATCAAATCTTAATAGGGCCAGGGGAAAAAAAATGATAAAATCCTGCCAAGAATCCATGACATGGAAAAATTGTACGGTACATGTTTACTTCTGTAAAGCTACAGAAAGAAATTGAGAGGTAATAATGTACTGACATCATATCATTCAAAAACTGCAAACAAGATATATAATCATTAATATTTTTGAACCAACATTCCCTCATTCAAATTTTTATAAACAAAATTACTGTAGAGAGTTTTGGTAATAAATTCTTAAGAATTTAAAAAAAGAGTATTTTTATTTATTCTTTTATGTTTTCAAGTAAAATCTTATATGTTTATAATTTAATATTAAAGTTATAATGTTGTAATTTCTACCTAGCCATAGAATTATAGCTCTTCCTTTTAGTATCTGTATTTTTTTATGTAGTGCTGTGGCTCTCAGACTAGAGTGAACAATCACAATGACTGGATGTTCACTCCAGGAACTTGCTAAAGTGTAGAATCCCAGGCCCTCTCAAAGTTTTGGTTTAGTAGGTATAGATGGAGCCTACTCATTTAGATTCTTAACAGGCACCTCCTGGTGATTCTGATGTAGAAGTCAAGGAAGGCTTCTTTAAGATACACTGGCTTAAAAAAAATATGTGGGTCATTTAATCTAATGCCTTCCATTCCACCAATTTAAGATGCTGGGAAAGAGAAGTACTTGCCAAGGTCATCCAGTTAGTTAGTGGCAGGGCTGGGACTAGCTCCTACCCAGGTCTCCTTCCACTTGACTTCATTATTACAGTTCATAGACTATGATAATGGGGCATACAGGAGACAGGCAGTCGAGCTCCCAAATCCACATCCTTGACTACTGTGTAATACAGTTTCTCAGGAAGCTGAACTCCTAGAAGAAGAGGAATTAAGGCATCTGGGTGGCTCAGTGGGTTAAAGCCTCTGCCTTCAGCTCAGGTCATGATCTCGGGGTCCTGGGATCGAGGCCCGTGTCAGGCTCTCTGCTCAGCAGGGAACCTGCTCCCTTCTTTTTCTCTCTCTTTCTCTCTCTGTGCCTGCCTCTCTGCCTACTTGTGATCTCTCTGTCAAATAAATAAATAAAATCTTTTTTTTAAAAAAAAAAGAAGAGGAATTAAACCTGCAGAAAGTAATGAACATTCCAGGCTAGGTAATAGTGTGGGCAAAGGGTCTGAGAAAGGGAGGAACACAGTAAACTGGAAAATCTAGGCCAGCATAGCTAGAATATGGAGAACGAGGGAAGAGAGATGGGGAATGAGGCTGGTAAGGAAGGGAGGAAAGAAGGAAAAAGAGGGAAGGTAGAGGAAGGAAGGGAGGGAAGAGCAAAGGAGGGAGGGAAGAAGAATAAGGAGAAAGGGAAAGAGGGTGTGAGGGGAGAGTAAGGTAGGGGAAGGGGAGAGTAAAGCAGGCAGGCAGAGAGGTAGCTGATCAGGTATGAACCAGATCAGATGAAGGGGTGGATCGTATGTGCCAGGTTAAGGATTTCAGTTTTTATCATCCTAAGAACAATAACAAGCTAGTGAAGGTTTTCAAGCAGGGCCAAATGTGATGTGATCTGGTTTGCATTTCAAGGCTCTCCTGGCTTATTTAATGTGCCAAGTATACTGAGAACGGTTAACATGGGAGTGGGAGGTCCAGCTGGGAAGGCAGGTAGTGTTTGCACATGTAGAAAAGGGGGCACATTTAGATCATCTCCTCCCAACCACACTTCCCTAAATTCTGACACCCCCATATTTCAGCCCAAGCTCACCTTTTCCGACAAAGCCTCTTCGAGTGTTGCTAGCGCAGTATCTGTATTACTAGAATCCGTCTGCAAGGACTTTACTCTGTCTTTCAGATTGGTAAGTTGTTTGTCTTTATCCCTAAGTTGTTCTTGCAAGTTTTCAATCTGAAAATAAAGATCACCGTATTTAATGCATATTTTATAACATAGCCAAGGTCAAGATTCCTGAACTGAACCTGTTTTTAAAAAATAGACCCCAGGGTGCCTGGGTGGCTCAGTGGGTTAATCCTCTGCTTTCAGCTCAGGGTCCTGGGATGGAGGCCCACATCGGGCTCTCTGCTCAGCAGGGAACCTGCTTCCTCCTCTCTCTCTGCCTGCCTCTCTGCCTACTTACAATATCTCTCTCTTCTGTCAAATAAATAAATAAAATCTTAAAAAAAAATAGACCCCAGACTGGGGAAGGAGACAAACCATAAGAGACTGTCACTCTCAGGAAATAAGTTGAGGGTTGCTGGGGGATGGGAGGCAGGAATAAGGTGGCTGGGTTATGGACATTGGGGAGGGTATGTGCTATGGTGAGTGCTGTGAATTGTATAAGACTGATGATTCACAGACCTATATCCCTGAAGCAAATAATACATTATATGTTAACAAAAAAAAAAAAAAAAAAGACCCCATGGCTCAGCTGTTAAGCCTCTGCCTTGGGATCAAGTCTTGATCCTGGAGTCCCAGGATCGAGCCCCACATCAGGCTCCCTGCCCGGTGGGAAGCCTGCTTCTTCCTCTCTCATTCCCCTGCTTGTGTTCCTTCTCTCACCGTGTCTCTGTCAAATAAATAAAATCTTAAAAAAAAAAAAAAAAGACCCCAGTTACAGACATTGTCAGCACTGAGGTTACAGTGACTTAGAGTCAAGGCCATTTTGATGGGACCTCATCCTTCCATGTAATTCAACTTTGTATTTAAATGGTGATACAGATGAGCAGACTATCTCCTTCCATACCGATGCAAGCCCTTCAGACATGCAAGCATTGCTATTTCTACCTATTTCTATCCCTCCTACCAGACCAGTCCATAATCTAATCTTTGTACAGAGAATCAGAGAAATACACAGCAGGATTTTTCATTCAATGAAAAGACACGTATTGGGAGCCCATTCTGCATGGCAGAACCTGTGTAGTCATTCACTCACTCTTTTCTTCAGTATTAAACTTTGTGATATGCCAAATGTTGTCAAGTGGCTGTTTCAAAGTAACCACATGGAAAGCCAAGTAGGTTATCATCAGTAGACTGTTAATGGGAAGAACTTGCGATATAAATCAAATGTAACAAGTACTAAACACTCCATTTGGCAACTAAGTCATGTGCTGGCAACCAACCAGCCACTTTTATCCGCTATCTGCAGCTTGAAATAAACACGCCAAATAGCTGATTATAATGCCTGCCCATGAGCAGCGGCAAGGCCTTTTCCTAGGCATTGCGTACATTATCATTCATGTTTTTATTCTCTGCTTTCAAACCATGTATTTCTTATCTACGGATTAAAAAAAAGCCCACTGTACAAACAATTTATTCGTATTAAGGGTTTTAAAGTGACAAGTAAAAAAAGCAGTACAATTCTAAGATAAGTCCATTCAAAATATTTGTATTCTGCACCCAGGCTTTCGCAGGAAATCATTCCAAATGCATGTTTAACAATGTGTGACTTAAACAAATTTTTGGATTACTTGATTCATTTAGCATAAATCTGGAATGCAACACAAATAAGGACAGCAGTCGCAGCAACAACGAGGGGGAGAAGAGGTTGGCACCTGAGGTGGCAGCAGTAGCAGCAGCGAAATAGCTCTGAATGCAAAAACAATGACCCTGCTGACCCTCGACTGGCAGGACATGGGACTTGGCTGATTTTTCCAATGGCTACAAGGGATTTGAACTAACAGAGACTGACTTTTCCCTTCCTTCCTTCTCTTCCTTCCTTCCTTCTTTCCTTCTCCCCTCCTTCTTCCTTCTTTCCTCTCTTTTTCCTACCAACATATCTTTTTAATAAGACATGTTTTCTGCCTTGAGACAGTCATCCTGGAAACTCAAGTTATAAGTAAAGTAATTAGCCTTCTCCTTCATCAAAATGCAATGTATTCCTGCCCACCTACCACTGTGAGAATTCACTCAAAAGGCATAATCATCTGCAGTCAAAACAAACGCTTTCTCCATTCCAGACAAACATTCATGTGGCCACACAACACCATAAATAAATATACGGGTGAATAAGAATCTATATGGTTACATATCAGAATGATATTCATTATATAAAAGAAGCCAACAGGGGTGCCTGGGTGGCTCAGTCATCAAGCACCGCCTTCAGCTCAGGTCATGATTCTGGATCCCAGGATCGAGCCCCACATAGGGCTCCCTGCTCGGCAGGAAGACTGCTTCTCCCTCTCTCACTCCCCCTGCTTGTGTTCCCTCTCTGGCTGTGTCTCTCTGTCAAATAAATAGAGAAACTCCTAAAAATAAATAAATAAATAATAAAAGATGCCAACAGCTGAGAGGACTGGTTCTTCAAGGAGAGTGTGTGTTATTATTCTGAATACACCCACACCCATGGATCCATTTATGTACACAAGTATCTGGAAATCCATGATGGTTCCAAGAAAACTCATTAGGCACTCCCTATTCCCCTAGAACACAGTGCCCTGGATAGGACAGAGGATACATTCTATTAGGGCATCAGCCTTGGGGCGGTGGTAGGCACTAATTTCAAGGGACTTTGGACATTGCAAATAGAGGCTAAAGAAGACTATCAGCCTGTGAGAGATTCCTTGGGGCCTCCCCAAATCACTGAGAGGACTGAAAGAGTTTAGGGCCAGAGTCCTATCAGGTAATATAACACTTTGTATTTTCTGATTTTCTGATAGTAGCCATCCTAATGAGTATGAGATGGTGTCTCTTTATAGTTGATTTGTCACCTTATAATCTTCTTATACCTTGATTTTCATTTCCCTAATGCCTAATGATGTTGAGGGACCTTTTCATGTCCTAACTAGCCATTTGAGAGAAATGCCTACTCAAGCCCTTTCCCCATTTTTCAATCATTGTTTGATTTTTTGTTGTTGTTGAATTTTAGGAATTTTTTATATATCCTGCATATTAATTTTTTGTCACATATATAATTTGTAAATATTTTCTCCAATTCTGTGGCTTGCCTTTTTACTCTGCTGATATTCTTTTGATGTGTAAATTCCCCCATTAATACTGCTTTTTCTATATTCCATAAGTTTTGGTATACTACACTTTGTTTTCATTCACCTTTAAGTATTTTTTCATTTCTCTTGTGATTTGTTCTGATTCATGCATTTTTTAAAAGTGTGTTGTTTAATTTCTACAAATTTGTAAAATTTCCAGTGTTTCTGTTACTGATTTCTAACACCAACCTTTTGTGGTTAGAGAAGATATTTTCTATGATTTCCCTATTTTAAAATCTATTGAGACTTAATCTGTGGGTTATCAGGTGGTCTAGCCAGGGTAATGTCCCATGTGGACTTAGAAGAATGCACATGCTGTCATTGTTGGATAGAGTATTCTGAATAGGCCTGTTAGATTCCCTACTTATCTTCTCTCTGATTATTTTATTATTGAGAGGGGAGTATAGGTATCTCCAACTATTATTACAAGACTATCTTTTTCTTCTTTCAGTACTGTCAGTTTCTGCTTCATGTGTTTTGATGGTCTGGCATTAGGTAAATGCCTATGATTGTCATATCTTTTTGTATTAAAACTTTCATTAATTTATAAGGCCTTTATTTGTCTATTGTAAACTTTTCTGACTTAAAGTCTGTTTTGTCTCTTTCAGTTATTACTTGCATAGAACATATTTCTCCATCCTTTCACTTTCAATCTATTTGTGTCTTTGGATCTATCGTGAATCCCTTATAGAGAGCATATAGTTGGATTATGGTGCTGGTGGCAGGCAGGGTATCTTTGTTTTCTTGTTCTTAGTCCATTCTACCAATCTCTATCTTTCAATTAGAATTCAATCCATTTAAATTTAAAGTAATTACTGAAAAGAAGGGACTTATATCTGTCATTTTGCTATTTGTTTCTGTAGACCTTATAATGTTTTTATTCTTAATTTCCTGTATTATTCCCTTCTTTTGTATTTTGTCAATTCTTTGTAGTGAAATGATTAAATTCTGTAATGTGTGTGTGTATTCTACTGCTATTTTCTTTGGGTTTACCATGAGGATTACCTGTAACATCCTAAATTTGTATCACTTAATTTTAACACTTTGAATATATAATAGCTTAGTTTCAATAAATACAAAAATTCTGCTCTGTTATGACTCCATCTCTATCCCTTTTGGTTGCTGATGTCACAAAATTCTCTTTAGACGTTGTGTATTCCCTAACACAAATAATTCTTTTAAATACATCAGCCTCTTACCTAATGTAGAAAATGAAACATGGAGTTATAAACAAAAGTTACAATAATACTAGTTTTTAGACTAATAATTTTTTAAAATATATTAGTCCTTTGGTCATGTAGAAAACAGAAAATGGAATCACAAACCATTATTACAATAATACTAGCTTTTATAATTGCCCATGTACTTACCTTTATTGAGATATTTATTTCTTCACATGGCTTTGGGTTACCATCCAGTGTCTTTTCATTTCATGGAGAATAACTCCCTTGAGCATTTCTTATAGGACGGCTGTAGTGGTAACAAACTCCTAAGCTTTTATTTATCTAGGAGTATCTTAATTTTTCCCTCACTGTTTTTTTCAAATTTTTTATTTAAATTCAATTTAATTAACATATAGTATATTATTAGTTTCAGGGGTAGAATTTAATGTTTCATCAGTCACAAATAATACCCAGGGCTCATTACATCAAGTGCCTTCCTTATGCCCATCACCTAATTACCCCATCACCCTACACACACCCCCTCCAGCAACCCTCAGTTTGTTTCCTATAGTTAAGAGTCTTTTTTTTTTTTTTAAGATTTTATTTATTTGACACAGAGAGAGAGATCACAAGTAGGCAGAGCGGCAGGCAGAGAAAGAGGAGGAAGCAGACTCCCTGCTGAGCAGAGAGCCCGATGTGGCCTCGATCCCAGGACCCTGAGATCATGACCTGAGCTGAAAGCAGAGGCTTTAACCCACTGGGCCACCCAGGTGCCCCAGTTAAGAGTCTTTTATGCTTTACCTTCCGCTTGAACAGTTTTGCTGGACACAGGATTCTTGGTTAACAGAAGTTTTTGTTTTTTTCTTTTGGCACTTTGATTATATCGACCCATTGTCTTCTGACCTTCAAAGTTTCCGATCGTAAATCTGCTTCTATCCTTATTTAGGAACCCTTGTAAGTGACAAGTCACGTCTCTCTTAATGTTTTCAAATTATCTCTTTGGCTCTAGATTCCAGAAGTTTGGTTATAATGGGTCTTGGAGTGGGTCCCTTTAAATTTCTCTTTATGGGAGCTTATTGAGCATCCTGGATGTTTATGTTCATGTCCTTAATCAAATTTGGAAAGTATCAACCATTATTTCTTCAAATATTCTCTTTGCCCCTCTCACTTCTCTTTCTAGGACTCTATAATATGTGTGTTGGTCCATTTGATGATGTCCCACAGGTCTCTCGGGTTCTGTTTACTTTTCTTCAATTGTACTTCTTTTTGTTTCAAGTTCACTGATTCTTTCTTCTGGCTACTCAAAGTTACCTTTAAATCCTTCTAGTGATTTTTTCATTTCAGTTATTATATTTTACAACTCCAGAATTTCCTTTTGGTTTTATTTTGAGATTTCTATCTTTACTTTGATATTTCCATTTTTCTCATACATTCTTTTCTTTACTTCCCCCACATCTCCCTTTTGTTCTTTCAGCATCTTTAAGAGTGTTGTTTTAAAATATTTGTCTAGTAGATCTGCCATCAGGTCATCTCAGGGTCAGTTTCTGTTGATTTTTTTCCCCTTTGATTAGACCATGCTTTCCCACTTTCTGTATTCCTTGTAATTTTTGTTGTTGTTGAAAACTGGATGTGGTGAATCTGGAAATCAGCTTCTCCCCATTTCCCAGGATTTTTTTGTTTTTCCTTATTCTTTTTATTGTTTGGAGTTTGTTGTTGTCTTTGTTGTTGTAGGCAATCTCTGTGCCAAAGATCAATCTGAAGTATAAATATAAGGTCTTTTCCAAGCCCATGTCTTTTCCCAGGTATATGTAATCATTTTCTAATTTTCCTTATATATGCAGTTGCTGGTATGGCTCTCAAAAGAGAAGAAGAGAAAATGAATGAAGAGGAAAAGGACTACTAGTCCTTTAAGTCCCCTGGAAGTCAGTTCAGCAAAGGGGAAGGGGCTGGCACCAATGTTAGGAGGTACAATAACAATGGCTGCTGACTCTGTACCTCTGAAATCAGAAGCAACAGTCAATGATCAGAACACAGATCTTGAGATTTGGAAAGTGAGTGTTTTTTGTTTTGTTTTGTTTACTCTGGCTCCTTCAAGCTGTGTGTAGTCTTCTCTAGGCACACATGTTCAGCTACCTGCCACTTAGCTAAAGAGTAGGAAATGGTTAGCTTCCACTGTGTTAAGAGCTAATATTGATCAAAATTAATGGCATTTTACCATCTAAGCCTTCCTCTAGAAATTGTAAGCCTTTAATAGACTTCAGAGTTCCAAAATAGTTACATCAGTCATATCCTGACAGTGCAATCATTGTCTAGAAAGATAGAGACATTTCTGGTGCCTCCAACTCCTCTGTTTTCCCAGAATCCTCCTCTAGAAATACTCTTTACATAATACCAAGGAAGAGGAAAAACTGGTTGCTAGTATAGGATCCACTAAACCATGGATTTAAATACCAAGACTTAGGAGCACCTGGGTGGCTCAGTTAGTTAAGCATCTGCCTTTGGCTCAGGTCATGACCCCATGGTCCTCGGCTGGAGTCCTACGACAGGCTTCCCTGCTCAGTGAGAAGTCTGTTTCCTTCTCTACCTCTGCCCTCCCCTCTGCTTATGTGCCCTCTCACTCTCTCAAATAAATAAAGTAAAATATTTTAAAAAATAAAATAAATACAAAGAATTTAATCAACCCATTGTATTGGGTTTCTATTACTGCATGAAATATTAACACAAACTTGGCAGGTTAAAATAATATGAATTTATTGCCCCAAAATCTATAGACCAGAAGTCCAAGCATGGTGTAACTGGTTTCTCTGCTTACGGTCTCAGAAAGCTGATATCAAAAGATCAGTCAGGCTGAGCTCTCATCTGGAACTTGGGGTCCTCTTACAAGATCATTCTCATTGTTGGCATTATTCAGTTCATTGCTGGCTAGGGGCTAGCAGATGCTCTCAGCAGCAAAACCCACCATAGGTCCTTGCTACATGACCCTCTCCATCTTCAAAACTAGCAAGAGAGCACTTTTTACACGTCAAATTCCCTCCTCCATGCTTTAAGTTTTTCTGACTTTTCTGTCTCTGACCTCTAGACTCAGATTTACAATGCTCAAGTGATTAGTTCAAGCCCACCCAGAAAATGTCCCTTTTGGTTAACTCAAGGTCAACTGAATAGCAACCTTAATTACATCTGCAAATTCCCTTTTGCATAAAATGTAATCCAAACATTGACATAACACCAGGGAGCCCATGTTATGAGCACCATCCTATAATTCTGGGTACTACACCCATGTATTTGATCTATAATAAAAAAAACCTAAGTCTTTTAAAAGATACCTTAAACAAAGAATTCTGCAAGAGAAATTTATCCAAATCTGAAGAACTAATTATAATGGGATGTGTGATATTTTAAAATGTCATTTCTGATGCTGCCATTTTTATATGGTCTAAAGTTAAAATAAAAATAAATTTTTAGCTTATTAAGTAGTTAGGTACTGTATGTACCAGACCTCTTTACTACAAGCCAGGCATTGTTCAAAATACTTGGTGTGTGTGTTTTTTTAACATTTTAAAATGAGATAATTGAGATTTCTATGCAGTTGTAAGAAACAATATAAAAAGGTCCCCTACACTTGCTACTCAGTTTCCTCTAGTAATAAAATCTAGCATAACTATAGCACAGTATCACAACCTGGAAATTAATATCCATACGATCCACTGATCTTATTCAGTTATCACCATTTTTATACGTACACACTGGGGTGTGTGTGTGTGTGTGTGTGTGTGTGTGTGTGTTTAGTTTGGCCCAATTGTATCACATGTATAGATTCATGTGACTACCACCAAAGTCAGGATATGGAAAAATTCCACCCCCCAAAATATCCCTTGTGTTATCCTTTTATAATCATACCACTTAATTTCTGTCTCTGTCCCTGTCTCTAAGCCCTGGCAACAATGAATCAGTCCTTCATTCTATAACGTTATCACTTCATAAATGTTACATAACCTTTGGCATTGTCTTTTCCACTCAGTATGATTCTCTGGAAGCCCATCCACATTGTTATGTCTATCAACAATTTTTTCTCTTTTATTACTATGTAGTAGTCCATGCTATGGGTCTACGAGCCTGTCTAACAACCATTTACCTGTTAAAGGATATTTGGGTTGTTTCTGGTTTGGGGCTATTACAACTAGGCTACTCTGAACATTCATGTGTAAGTTTTTTCTATGAGCATAAGTTCTCATTTCTCTAAAATAAATGCCACCAGAGTAAAATTTCTAGGTCATGGGACTTGCAATTTAGCTGTATAAGAAATTGCCAAACTGTTTTCCAGAGTGGCTGTACCATTTTACATTCCCACCAGCAATGTAGGAATGATCTAGTTTTTCTACATTCCCACCAACACTTTTGGTGTTGTCATTACTTTTTGTTTTAGTAATTCTGATAGATGTACAGTGACATCTCGCAGTTTTATTTTGCATTTCCCTAATGGTTGATTTTGAACATCATTTTATGTGCTTTTTTTTTCATCTGTACATCCTCTTCAGTAAATACCTGTTCATGTCTTTCAGCCATTTTCTAATTGGATTGTTTTGGTTTTGTTTTACTGTTGACTTTTCAGAGTTCTTTTGAGAGTATTCTAGATACCAGTCCCTTGTAAGATACATGATTTACACAATTACTTTCTCCCAGTCTGTAGCTTGTCTTTTCATCCTCTTAACAGGATGTTTCACAGAGCAGAAAGTCCAATTTAAGAGATCATGCTTTTAATGTAAATTCTATGAAATCATTACTTAGCCTTAGAGTCTGAAGATTTTATCCTGTTGTTTTTCTAATATATTTATAAGTTTTACATTTAAGTCCATGGTTTACTTTGATTTCATTTTTTGTATAAAATGTAAGGTTTAGGTCAATATTCAATTTTATTGCCTATAGAGGTCCAGTTGATCAAATACCATTTGTTTAAAAAAGTTTTTCTTCCTCCATTGACATGTCTTTGTACCACTGTAAAATATCAATTGGGCATATTTGTATATCTAGAGTCTCTATTCTGTTCCATTCACTTATCTTTCTATCATTCTAATAATAGGATATTGTCTTGATTACAGTAGCTATATAGTAAGGATTAATATATTTTTTCCCCAAGAATGTTTTAAGTTAATCTAGAGCTTGTGCACTTCCATACAAAAAAATTATAATAAGCCTGTATATGTTCAACAAAAACCCATGGAGTTTTGAAAGGAATTTCATTAAACCTATAGCTCAGTTTGGGGAGAAGTTACACCTTTAATATGTTGAGTTTTTCAAACCATGAATACAGTGCATAGCTCAATTTGGTTAGGTCCTCTTTCATTTTTTTCATTAACATTTTATAAATTTCAGCATACAGATCCTGTACAAGTTTTGGTAAATTTATTTCTAAGTATTTCATTTCCTTTGGAGTTATTACAAATGAAATTCTGTCTTTCTTTAATTTCAGTTTGAACATATTCATTTTAGTATATAGAAATATAATTAATTTTTATTTGCTGATCTTATATCCTGAGATCTTACTGAACTTATTTTATGAACTCACTAGGAAGTCTTTATTTTTCTTTTTGAAGACACTTTGATTTTCTATATAGACAATCATATCACCTACAAAAAGGGATGGTTTTATTTTTCAATTTTTTTCTTATCAGAGTGGTGAGAACTTTGGAGTACTATGTCACATCCTTGCCTTTTACCTGAATTTAGGGGAAATATATTTAGTCTTAGTAGTAAAAGACAGATGTTAGCTGTAGATATTTTGCATTATGTTTCTTACCAAGTTGACATGGTTCTCCTCTATTCCTAACATGCTTAAGGTTTTTAATCATAAATGAATGTTGAACTTTATCAAATGCTTTTTCTATGTTAAATAATATGATCACATTATTTTGTCTTTACTCTGTTCATATGGTGGATTACAATGATTGATTTTTTCAGTGATTGATTTTTAAGTGTTGAACCAACCTTGCATACCTGAAATAAACCCCACTTAGTCTTGATGTATTATTCTTTTTATAAATTTTTGCATTTGATTTTCTAATATTTTGTTCAGGATTTTTTATTTAAGTTCATGAGACATAAGTGGTCTGGTTTTGGTTTTGGGGAGGTTGCTTTTTTTTAATTATATTTTTCTGTTTTGTGTATCAAGGTCATACTCGCCTCATAAATTAGTTGAAAAATATTCTCTCTTCCTTTTCAGGAAGAAATTGAGCATAACTGGTGTTCATTCTTTAACTGTTTGGAAAAATTCTCCCGTGAAGCTATCTAGGCCTGGAAATATGTCTTGTAGGGGCCTTTAAATTAAAAGTTCAATTTATCTAATGTTTATAAGATTATATAGGTTATGTATTTCATCTTTGTTAAATTTTGATAGCTTGTGATTTTTGAGGAATTCACATTTCTGTTAAGATGTCAAATTTATGAGTATAAAGTTGTAATAGTCCTCTAGTAACTTTTTAAAAAAGATTTATTTGTTTATTTTAAAGAGAGAGGGAGGGGTGCCTGGGTGGCTCAGTTGTTAAACGTCTGCCTTCGGCTCAGTTCATGATCCCAGGGTCCTGGGATGGAGCCCCGCAGTGGGCTCCCTGTTCAGTGGGAAGCCTGCTTCTCCCCCTCCCTCTCCCACTCCCCCTGCCGGTGTTCCCACTCTCACTGTGTTTCTGTCTGCCAAATAAATAAAATCTTAAAAGAGAGAGAGAGGGAAAGCACATATGTGTGTTCATTGGGGGAGGAGCAGAGCAAGCCGACTCCTCACTGAGCATGAAGCACATGCCAGGCTCATCTCAGGAGCCATGAGATCATGACCTGAGCCAACACCAAGAGTCAGACACTTAACTGACTGAGCCACACAGAGTTCCTTCCTCTAACAACTTTTTAATGGCTACACAATCTGTAATATTTCTTGCTTCATTTCTGATATTGATGATTTTCATCTTCTCTCTTTTATCAGTATTGCTGGATTTTCCTAATTTTCTCTATAGTTTCCACATTGTCAATTTTATTGATTTCAGGTCTACTCTTATTCTTCCTTATACTTGCTTTGGGTTTATTTTGTTCTTTTTCTGGTTTATTTAGGTAGAAACTTTGATTATTCATTTGCAACATTTCCTCTTTCCTATTGTAACCATTTAATGGTATCGATTTCCCTCTCAGCACTGCAAATTTTGATATGTTGTATTTTCATTTTCATTCAGCTATATGTATATTTTTCCTTTTTGACTTCATCTTTGAGGCATGGATAAATGTTCATTGGGCATCTTTGTGTTTTTTTAAGATTTTTTTTGAGTAATCTCTACACCCAACATGGGGCTCAAACCCACAATCCAGAGATCAAAAGTCACACAATTTACCACCTGAGCCAGCCAGCCACTATGGATTACTTGTAGAGTCTCCTATCTTCCTATTATTGCATTCTAATTTGATTCCATTATGGTCATAGAACATATCGTATGAATTCAATTCTTTTAAATATGTTCAGATTTGTTTTACAACCTTGAATATACTCTCTTAACAAATGTAAGAGAGTACATGTACACTTGAAAAAAATGTATAGTTCACAATTGTTGGGTAGTGTGTTCTACAAATGTCAATTAGCTCTTACTAGTTAATAGTTATTCAGTTCGTCTGTATCTTTGCTAATTTTCCATATTTAATTCTATGAACTGCTGATAGTGAGGAGTTGAAGTTTCCATCTATGATCTTGAATTTGTGCATTTCACTTTTCAGTTCTATAAGTTTTTATTTATTTTGTTTGGTGCATACACATTAAGGATTCCTATGTCTTCTTGGTAGATTACTTCTTTTATTATACAATTTCTCCTATTGATCCTACTAATTTTCTCTTCTCTGAAGTCTACCTAATGTATTAATACAGCCATTTCTCCTTTTTAAAAATGAATGTTAGAAGCACCTGACTCAATCAGTTAAGTACCCAACTCTTGATTTTGGCTCAGATCAGACTTAAGATTTAGCCCTGTGTTGGGTTCCATGCTAGGCATGCAGCCTGCTTAAGATTCTCTCTCTCACTCTCTCTTTGCCCCTCCCCCCCCACTCTTTCTCTTTCACTCTCTCTCTTAAAAAATAAATAAGTTAACATGATGTATCTTTTTCCATTCTTTTATTTTATTGTAGACAGCGTGTAATTATTCAGGGGTTTGGGTTTTTTTGGGGGGATCCACTTGGATAATCTCTTTTAAATGGTATATTTTGGCCATTTACATAAAGTAATTATTGATAGAATAGAGTTTAAGCCTGCCATTTTATTATCTGTTTTATGTTCATTTCCTCCAATTCTTTTTTGCCTTCCTGAGGGTTACTGGATAAATTTTTAGGATTCCACCTTCATTTACTTATATACTATTTTTGACTATACAGTTTTGCATATTTTCTTAGCAACTGCTTTATGTAGTACAGTTTACATATGAAACATGCCATAACCTACTGATATGAATGTTTTACCACTTCAAGTAGAGTAACAAAATCGTATGTCCTTAAGGTCGTTATACCTTCCTCACTTTTTAAACCCAATTGACTCCTTATTTCCTCTATATAGGCTGAACACCAGAGCAGATATTGCTATAATTTTCTGTTTAGGTGTCAAATATGATTTTTAAAAATTATAAGGATGAAGATAGTTTAAAATATTTATCCATATTTTTTCCATTCCACTCTTCTTTTCTTCTTCTCTAAAGTTCAAATCCTGCTGTTATCATTTCCTTGCTGTTTAGAGTTTCCTTTAGCAATTGTTCAAGGGTAGATGGGCTAGTGACAAATACTCATGGGTTTCCTTTGTCTAAAAATGTCTTTATTTCCCTCTTCATTTCCAAACGATAGTTTCACCAGATACAGAATTTATGGCTGGCAGTTTTTCCTTTCTGTAGTTGAATAATCTGCCAATTCTGTCTGGCCTCCCTGGTTTCAGATGAGAAACCCAGTCATTTGAATTGGCATCCATCCCCCTATAAATATTGAGTACTGTCTCTCTGATTGCTTAAATATTTTTTTCTTTGTCTTAGTTTTTAGAGGTTTAATTTTGATGTGTCTTTGGGGTTATACCATCTGGGGTTCACTCATCTTTTTAAATCTGTAGGTTTATATATTTTGCCAAATTTGGGGAGTTTACAAATATTACTTCTTCAAATATTTATTAGCCCCATATTCTTTCTCATCTCTTTCTGATGAGATGATATGTTCTGATGATATGTTAGATCTTTTATTATAGAATCACGGTTCCCTGAGCTCTATTCATTTATTTTCCAATCTAGTTTTCCTCTGTTGTTTATATTAAGTTCTACTGATCTGTGCTCATGTTCCAAACATTTATCTTCTGTCATTTTCACTCAACTCTGGAATCCTTCCAGTAAGGCTTTCTATTTTTTCAAAGGAATTTATAATTACTTGTTCAATAAATTTTATGATAATTACTTTAAAATTTTTGTCAGATAATTCCAATATTTGATTCTTCTTTATATTGGCATTAGTTGTCTTCTCTCATTCAAATAGTGGCTTTTCTGGTTCTTGGTATAAAAAGTAATAATCTACTGTATCCTGGACATTTTGAATATATGTTAGAAGATTTCTTTTGTTTTGTTTTCCTATTTGTATCTTCTATTTTAGCAAGCAGTTACCTTGTTTCGTTTAGCATGTGGGTTCTGGCTGACCTCCTGACCTGCTGACATTGCTGCTAGGGACAGGGCAGCTCACTGCTACCAGGGACGTGGGGGCTGGGAATAGGTTGACCTGTCCTGACTCCACTGATGAAACTGCTGTGGGCAACTTGAGCCTGCCTCTGCTGTAGGTGTGAGGTGGGGGATGTGTTGATTCAATGGGGTCGGCTAGCAATGTTACTGTGGGCAGACTGGGTCAGTGCTAAGTCCCAGCTGGGCTTCCCTTTCCCAGTCCTTCGTCTAGAGAGAACAGGCCTTTCTTTCTTTTCTTCATTCCTTCTTCCCTCTTTCATTCTAATCTCTCTCTCCTTCCTTCTGTTCATCTATTTCCTGTTGGCAGTTCAGGATGACAGGGCTCTCCATGCCCCAGGATATATGAAGAATAAGAACAAAACCCAGAGAACTCATCATGGTGTTCTTCAATTCCTGAGGCCCTTAGCCAATCTTCCTTCTTCTTCCCCAACTTTCAGAGTTCTTTTATGATTGTCTGTTGAATTATTTCCAGATAATATTAATTATCTAAATTAAGTAGTATTTAGAGAGAAGAAGGGAAATGTGAGTTTATGCTATCTTGTTCCAACACTGGAAGCCACCAAACACTCTAGAAATGGAGTATTTAATTTGCTCTTCAAAATCCCATCACAGATTTAAAATGAAAAGAAGCGAACAAACTTGTTAGGGTGACCCAGACAACTAGTGGTGAAGCTGGAATTCATACTCAAACTGTCCAACTCAGGCCCCAGCCTTGCTTTAGCCTCTCCCTGGCTATCCCAGAAGCCTTTAGAGCAGTAACACTCAGCCTCCTTCCTGCACTGTGACCCCCAGAGTTCTATTCCCACCAGATGATACAAGGCAAGGAGCCAGAAGCTGGCTGTGGAGTTAAGTAGTTTCCAAACCTGACTCCTCCGTTTGAGATTCATTCCCAAGTAGCACGAAGGTCCATAGCAAGTAAATTCAAACAAACTCAAGCAAACTCACTGTGTTGGTCAATACTCTCTTGGCCAAAAAGACAAATACAAATGAAGAAAAGGATTTACATGATACCATTAACAGCTACATTTCTTAGCACGGAGCTCTCACGTAGTAGGTCCTCAGTAAATAATTCTTGACGGTAACCAAAATGAACCAGCCCTTTAAATACTGAATGAGGCTTGGCTCAAACTACCTCCCTCTAGATAGTGTTCCAGAGAACAAACAACCATATCATGACACCCTGTGGAATATTTGAGATACTGCATGTTGCAAGTTCTACCGAAGTCCAAATTCAAATAGACAGAATGCACAGTCTATATTAAAGGTCTAGAATGCCTTTTTAACATCAGCAGTCTGACCCCAAAGTATAAGCACTCTAAAATAAAAGTGCCTGTTTTCCATGTTTGGTGCTTATCTGAGTTCCAGAACATTTATATGATTTCCTTTCCTTTAAAACTAATTTTAAAATGTGATCCAAACCTTAACCAAGACAGCATGTTCCCAAATAATATGGAATTTTGTGTAATTTTTCCTTTAGACATAAAAATGAATAGGCAACAAATTTAAGACATCCCCAAATTGTTCTAAACTGGAACACCCTGAAAATGTTCAATGATAAAATGACAGGCAAGGTCCAAGGGAGCATCTAGAAATTCTCATGATGTAAAAATACTAGTAAGTCACTATGTGGACAAGATCTCCATGGTTTGCTAATCATGGCTAAATCTACTGAGAGGATGGCAGGGTAGTTAAGAGGTCTGGAGCCTCCTAAACAGAAAAAACTTCTGATACTGTGCAAACTCATTCTGCTGAATGTCATAATTGTCAGAAAGAAGATTTTACTTTTGTCTTCCACATTAAAAAAAAACCCTGAAAACCCATCAAATTTACAGTCAAAATATTCCAATGTTTTAATATTTTGTACTCCTCCAAATAAACGAAAAAGCAAAGCATAAACAAGGGAATCGTTATATGTAGCAAAAGTACATTTGCACACACATTGAACAGGAAATAATTAAGAATTTTTTATGACACTAATTTTATCTGAAAGTTATAGCTATATACATACATTATATAGCTTTTGCATCAAGTTTCAACCATGCATATATATCTTTCATATTTATGGACTTTTTTATTTATTCAAATAGTAGCTGACATCAGAAAAATTGGTCTGCTGCTTAGAACACACGAAACGCTCACAGAAAGCTGGAATTAAAAAGGAAATAATGGGACAAATAAAAAAACTTTATGAAATCTTTAAAGTCTCATGAAAACCATATAGATTATTTTGATTCTGAGAAAAACTAACAGATCTTCTGTAGATTTCCATTTGATCATTTCTTTAATACTTATCGATTCATTTTGCACACTCTAACTCTGTTCTAAACTTAAAAAGTAGTTAGCAAGATACTACCTGCCTATAACACTTGTTTTGTTGCTTTTTAATTCCTAGGCTGCAATTCAACTGCAGCTAACTTTAAATTTTAAATGAATCATATAATTTTTGGCTATTTAAATAATGAATATTTTAGTAATTAAAAATTGCCATTAAGATCACAAAAAAAATCATTAAACTCTGAGATAAAAGTCTTTTCCTGTCCACACACTGTCAATAAACAAAGTGCTAATCTTGTCACATTTTTGGCCACTGTCTCAGGAATGCTTCTTAAGTACTCAAAGGATTAAATTAAATCTCACCTGCAGACAGGCTTTTCAATTCAGCTGAAAACCTAGTTCTCAAAGGAAAATTACTTTCATCATCTTAAGTCAAAACCAAAGGTTCTATCCTTTGGAATTTGCAAGAAAACAGCAGCATCAAAGAAAACAATCCACTTCAAGAGAGTTTGTTCTTCAAGACTCTGTCTAAATGAATTATTTCAGAGAGAATTCGTTTTAGGAAATATTTTCTCAAGGTCATTCTAAGAGAGCCATAAAATTGTGTCATTGAAATTACTTTAAGTTGATGTCTTTTCACAATTTAGACTGTCTTCTTGGGGTTTTAGGAAGCTTTTTTTTTAAGAATTATTTTATTTATAGTCCTTGTTTTGAATTCTAAATTTGGCTTATGGTCTTTTGTTTTTTTAAGAGATTATATAATTTTATGAGCTAAACATCTGAAACCCATGAAGGGAATAAAAAAAAAGATTTATTTCTTTTGAGTTCAAAAATGAAATAATAGAAGATACAGAATCTGAGATTAAAAGTATGCATGCATTTAGGGAAAAAATGACAGTATGCTATCTAGTACTCAAGCTACTATTTTCCAAATAAAGTATTCTATCTCTGTTCTTTAATTTAATTTAAGAAATACTTAATAGGATAAAATACTCACATTGCAGAAGATTTCCTCCTAAGAAGAGGTAGCATTTCAAAAAGTTACCCACCATGTTGTTATAAGAGCCGCTGGGGGGAGGATTAGGATGCGGTTCATTTTTGGACTCTTGCATCTACTTCCTAAATAAACAAATCCTTGCTCTTTCTCCCCAAATCAAATACAAACCCAGAGGAAAGACAAGAAGATGAACCACTAGACTGAAAAATAGAAACATTATGTCAAAGCACCCTATATCATTATTTGCAGACAATTTACTTTGTTATTGGTTAGTATCCTTCATGCTAAATGTTCTGTTCCCTATAGCAAATGTTCCATTTCAAAAACATAGTAACATGTGCTGGAAATAGAAACCACCAAAAGCCATAGTTCTGGTGGCTAGAGGATGTATTTATGGTAGATTAGAAAAATAAACACTAATCCTGAAGCTCAATATGTATGAATTTTATTATCAATATAATTTATAAAATAACCAACAGTATACCAGAATTCTTTTTGAATTGGAATAAAAGCTTTGTGAAACAGAATAAAGTGCTATAAGGAGCCTAAAAGAGGGCTCTGTTACGTACATGTATTAAAGGCAAGATGGGTAAATTCACTTTTTATTTTCATCTTAGAAACAGTAAGAAATATAAAGGAAATAGTAACATTCCTTCAATTTGGTATATGAGCCTGACCAATTGGATGATGATTCTGTAATTAGTATTTTTCCTTTGATTTTTAACAACAGATTCTTGAAACAGCATCCTTTAACTGTACTTGACAAGAGTTGCCTCACCCTAAACCTTCCAGAGCCCAGTCTTAAATGGTCCCTGCAGAACCTGCAAGATGCATCTTACTTGTTCCCCTACTCCCCTTCATTTCGGTATATTTCTTTAGGGACATAAAGTTTTATGTGTCTTTCTAACTAAATTCATAGCATCCTTTCTGAGCTTCACAAATGTTATACAGTAATTCTGAGCATCTTTTAACATTTATCTCAAATATTCTGGAAGCTAATCATGAAAAGATCTCTGGAAATGAAGAGTTTTTAATGAGGTTAGGACCAAATTCCTCCTCAAGAATTTTTTGTAGTACGATGACTTATGCTCTTCACTGGACCAAAGGGATGGCAGACAAAAAGCCCCCAAGAATGTAATTCAGCAATCTCTGAGAGACATCAGCATCCTAATAATTTACACACTAAACCTAGTCAGGCTTCCAAAAGGGATCATCTATTCCTATCATTCATTATGTTGTGATGAATCAATCACACATCTGCAAAAATGCACTTAACTATTAAACAATAAAAATTATCCAAAATAGTGTGGCTTCCAAATTGGCCACATATAATAATCCTCTGGGTAACTGATAATGCAGATTCCTGGGCTCCAGGATCAGAAGGGCTGACTCATTAGGTCCAGGGGTAGGTTTAGTAACCCACATATTTAACAAGAGCTGCAGGTCACTTTGATCAAATAGCCCATGAACCAGAGTTTTAAAAAATACTGGCATTGAAACATTTTACATCAAACTGATTATGGAAAATAATCTCTCCCTCAGTCATCATTCTTCTCCAAAAGAAACCAAAAGAAATGGGGAGGGGGCACCTGGCTCAGTCAGTTAAGCATCTGACTCTTGATTTCAGCTCACAGTCTCAGGGTGGTGAGCTCAAGCCCTGCATTAGGCTCTACACTGGGCATAGAGCCTGTTTAAGATTCTCTCTCTCCCTCTGTCCCTCCCCCCTCACTCTCTAAACAAACAGACAGACAAATTGGCAGTATTTTCGCTTAGTTTCTCATCACTGAAGTTATTTTTCAAAGGTCTGAGAATTTAAAAAGTATCTCTGGAACATGGATCCAGGCAAAGGCTGGGAGGGTGGGAGGAGGGGAGAGAACCTCTTTCCTTATATTTTCCCCTTGTATCTTCCTTCTCTCAAATAGCATATATATCATGGTGTTTGCATTTGATAGGATCATCTTCTATGAGAAAGCAAGGGCCCAGAAAGATTTAATCTCCCTATATGGCTCTCTAAAGGGGAAGTCCTCAGTTACTTATGACAAACCCTATCCAGGGGCACCTCAGTGGCTCAGTCAGTTAAGCTGCTAACTCTTGATTTCAGCTCAGGTATTTACCTCAGGGTCCTGGCATTAAGCTCTGAGTCTGAGCATGCATTGTGATGAGCACTGGGTGTTATATGCAGCTAATGAATTGTTGAACACTGCATCAAACACTAACAATCAACTATATGTAAGCTAACTGAACATAAAAAACAAAAACAAAACATGATTGACACCTCCTTAGAAATTAACCTGGCTGGCTCTACCAGATATTTTATATATATATATATTTAAAATAATAAAAGGCCCCAAGTATGGCTTTGCAGTCAGTGGGGAGTCTTCTTGAGGATTCTCTCTTTCCCTTTGCCAGCTTTCCCTTCCCCAGAGAGAGATATTCTCCCTCTGCCCTTCCCCAGCTCTCTCTCATTCTCTTTCTAAAATAAATAAATATTTTTTTAAAAATCCTATCCATAGCCTAACTTCACTTGGAACCCATTAAAGGTTAAAGATGAGACAAAGAGGCTGAAGATATAATAAGTCCCCATAAAAATAACAGGACTTGGTAAATGTTAGTAGACAGAGCTTCAGCATAAAGGAAACAGATCCTGTATATTCTCTTCCTCTCAAATTGCTGGTAAAATAATTTCATGGGATCTTAAAGGTACTGGGAGAAAAGAAACCCCAAAAGATTATGCCTGTGATTTAAATGCTGGGGCTGGAGAGAGGATCTGACAAGATTAAGCAGGCCTTTCATTTTTCTTCTTCTCAAAGTTTAACTTCATTCATTCCTTCCTGCAGTAACCGTTTGCATTTGAGTGGTCTGATTATAGCACATGCAGAATTTACAAAATAAAATAATGATGCAGGTCCCAGATTCATTTGGCTAATGGAAAGAAGTCTGTCTTCTGTAAAGCGTCAAAAATTCAATCTCATCTGCTAGCCTGACACTAAAGAAAATGTAAACCCGCTTCTTTTCCCAATTAGATTCAGGGTTCCTTAAACTTTCCTGGGAGGCTAGTCTTGTTCTGAAATCAGATATTTAAAGAAGCAGTCTGTTTTTGTTTATGCACTTTTGTTTCCTATTAAGATCTTGACTTTGTTTTGTTCTTTTATTGTCCAAGGCAGCTTCCCCTCATGTAATTTCTGAATCTCACAGATCAGATCAATGTTTCAAGATGGCCATCGACAATTTCTATCTTTTGTTAACAAACTCCTCTGGTCCCCTAATACCTACCATTGGATGCTTTCCTTAATCATAGAACACCTTTGGGGTAAGTGATTCACATCCAGATGTATTCTAAGTTACCACAGAGCAGATCACTGCAAACTTCCCTGCAAAAGTATATTAAAATGCAAGGGAATGCTGCAAGTCAGCAAGGGATCTTTCCAGAGGAAGACGGATCAGAGTTCATGAGTCAGATACTTTTCCAGTAATTAGTTAATGTGTAGCATAAACCAAATGTGAAACCAAATGCAGCACGAAAAACACACAGCATATTTAAATAAGCCCTTAGAATCAAATCAATAGGAAAACTGGGAAATATTTGAAGGGTGACACCCTGGGAAAGGCACATGGAGTTGCTGGTAGATCCATTCCAAGGTGGCTTACATATTTTCAAGTGCTTTTTAAAGAAGATAGCTGTAACTTTTAAAAAATAAAAGCAATTTGCCCTCATGCTTAAATCTCCACAGGCTCTCCCCCAAGGCTTACTGTTTTCCATGACTCAGTAATTGCTGGCAAGAGGGGCCACTTGCACCTCAAAATAAGGGGCAAGTGGCTAATTATTTCTGTACTGGCCCATCTGCAGTCTCAATCAGTTGCAGATGTAGAATTGTACCCAAAAAAGGAAGCAGCTTCCACACCGTAGGGCCCTAGGTGCAGTGGAACTCTAAGAAAGGGAACACAATAACCCAGCAACTCATGGGTGCATCCCTACTTAGTCATCCAGATGGGCTGTCTTGGTGATTTTCTTTAAGGCAAATAAACAAAACAGCCAAAACAACAGGATTTAAATATATGCAGGTGTTATTCTGATGAGCAAGTCCAATCAGCTCAATAGTTATCTTGCTCTAAGTATGAAGCCTTATGTTTCTTCAGTGTTTTGCCCAGCTCTACCTCAGTCTTCCTTTCACTTTGAAAGAAAGGCAACAAGGAAGAAACCATATCCAGAGGGAAGCCTGCCATGCCAGCTGCTGTGTTTGTTGAATGAACCTCATGATGATCCTATGATTTGGCGACAGTGATCCCTATTTCACAGACAAGAAAACAATCACATTTCTACTAGATGGAAAAGTAGGACTTGAACCCAGGTCTGTCAGCTTCTGAACACTGTGCTTTCCTTCTTCTTCTTCTTTTTAGCCACTGTCATCTAGCTATTACTTTAATATTTATTTTTTTAGTATTTAATGTAGATTGGACACAGCATGCCCAAGAATAGCTTGTTTTTCTTTCTTTCTTTCTTTCTTTTTTTTTTTGAAAGATTTTATTTATTTATTTGACAGAGAGAAACACAGCTAGAGAGGGAACACAAGCAGGGGGAATGAGAGAGGGAGAAGCAGTCTTCCTGCCAAGCAGGGAACTCGATACAGGCCTTGATCCGGGACTATGGGATCGTGACCTGAGAAGAAGGCAGAAGCTTAATGACCCAGCCACCCAGGCGCCCAAAAAATAGCCTTTCTATAATTGTTTGTTCCTCACTGATCTGCCTACACACTATTAACACTTCCCTTTGCCTGCTTCCCATAAGTAGAGTCTCAGTAAAGATCAAACATGTACAAGACAGTAAATTGTTCATTAATAAGAAAATCAAGGTATCCTTTTTGCCTGATACGTCTGGATAGATAGATAGATATAGAGAGATACATTTAAAAATTTTTTAAATATACTTTAATTTTTTCAGTATTAAGCTAATGATTTATATGCGAGGCAGCCTTACAGACCCAATAAGGAAGCCAGAAAAGTTCCCGGTCTCCACAAGAGTTGTGTACATTAGGCGACAAAGTTAATAAACCAGTCAACAAATTATCATAAAACACAGTAACTAAGCAAGTACAAAGTATACAAAAAAAATTTAATCACATCAGGGATTAAGAGTGGTGGAAGTTAGAACAGCGTTATTCAGATGGGGTGATTATGAAGACTTCTTGGAGGAGGTGACATCTGAGCGGAGACATAAATACTACAAAGAACCAACTGGGGAGAGCCTTAGTACAAAGGCGCTGAGGTACAAAGGAGATGGGGGAGTTCAGGAATAGCAAGAAGACTTCACAAACCCAGACCAACAGACAGCATCATATCGCCTGGTAACAAAGCTTTTAACTTCCAAAGAGATTAAAATGTCATTAAAATCTCTGTAAGAGCTGAGGCAGTCACCCATTCTTTCATTATTTACTTATTCACTCATTAATTTAACAGATAGTTATTGACTATCTACTGCACAATTATCATATGTAATTAGATGCTTTGCAGAGCCATATTCCCCACCCTGGGACTCCCAACCTAGGGGTCAATTCACCAATAACATTATCAGAATGGACTCCACAGAAAGAGAAGAGAAGCAAAATCTCATGCCTGGAGACCCAGACACAGCCTTCCCCCAAAATCCAGAGAGTGCCAAGATGAACTCAGTATTAGATTGGGCAACCCTCCAGGGTCAAAAGCTGATCAAGTGGTGTTCAGTCTAACCCACTCTGGTTGGGATGTAGGAAGACATTCCTGAACCTCAGAGAAGCTAGAGTTGTATTTCTTGGGGCACTACAAGGTTTCAACCAAGGTTTATTTAAAGGGATGGGGGAAGAACACGCGGCAATAAGACATCGTGTAATGCAGAAAATTAGAGAGGTTCCCTACACTCTGGAGTCATATCACATATGACAGCATAGATAGGCCCAAGAGAAGCTGAGATCCCCCCCCAATTAGCTGAACATTCCAAGCCTCAGTGTTCTCTCTATAGCTGGAATGATAATAATGTTTCCCCCAGTCATCCTCATTTACTCAACAGATACTAGTTTACTGCTGGGCACCCAATAGGTACTGGGACATACCAGTGAACAACACAGCTCCTGTCTTCAAGGATCTTATGTCTACAGGGACAAAACCCACAAATAAACAGGGAATTACAAAACAGTGTGATGTTATGAAAAAGTAGTCAGCCATCATGGCACTTAGGAAAAGAGTACCATTGTTCTGGAAGTAGGTCCAAATGGTTGGAAGAGAGAGTGAAAGGGGGAAGTGGTACAGGCCCCAATTACAAAAGATTGTGAGAATGCTAAATACCATTATCCTGAGGCAATGAGAGCCTTTAAAGCTTGGAGCATGGCGATGGCATGACTCCACTTGTGTTTAATCAAGATGATGCTGGCTGCTGTGGTTGAATGTACAGGAGGGCAGGGTGAAAGCAGCAAGGGCAGGCGGCTCCCACAACAATGCAGGCAAGATGATTGTGAAGGGGCACCCAGTATGGCAGTGACTGGACAACTTCACCTGGACAGACAATCACAGTTCATTCACACAGTGGAATACTATTTGGCAATAAAATGGAATGGACTACTGGTGCTCACAACTACAAAGATGAACCTCAAATGCATTATGTTGAGTGAAAGAAGCCAGACCCAAAGGGTATTTAAGTATGATTCCATTTACATGATATTCTGCAAAAGGCAAAATTCCAAGACAGAGTAACAGATTAGTGGTTGCCAGGGGCTAAGGCTGGCTGCAAAAGGGCACAAAGGAATGTCACAGGATGATGAAACTGTTGTAGATCTTGATTACAGTGGTGGTCACATGACTATATGCATTTTTAAAATATTTTTAAGACTTTATTTTTTTAAGAGCAGATTTAGGTTCACAGCAAAATTGGAAGGAAGGTACAGAGATTTCCCACATACCCTTTGTATTCAAGTCTCCCAATTATCAACATCACTCACCAAAGCATACATTTGTTACAACTGATGAACCTACATGACACATCATTGTCACCCAAAAGTCCATTGTTTGCATTATGGTTCATTCTTGGTGTTGCACATTCTATGGGCTTGGACAAATGTATAATGATGTGTATCTACCATTACAGTATCATACAGAGTATTTTCACTGCCTTAAAAGTCCTCTGTGCTCTGCCTTTCATCCCTCTCCCCCCAAACTTGGCAACCACTGATCTTTTCACTGTCTCTGTATTTTTGCTATATGCATTTTTTAAATGCATGTTATACACTATCAATATATCCCAAAGAGGGCAATTTTACCATATATAAATCATATATCATATTTTTTAAGTGACTGGACTAGTAAAAAGTACTTATATATCTAAAGTTTGAACCACCAGAATTTAAATAAGAGGCAGAGCTCATGGCCTCCACCAGATATTTCTGTACCACATCCTCAATGTGGAACACTCTCCAGATGGGTTTGGGATCTTCAGGGGATGAGGGTAGAAGCCAGCTGGTATATTGCTGAGGCTCCCTTGCCTCAGTCTCACATGCAAAAAGAGGTAGGAAAGTGTTGGGGTCAAGTGTGAAATCCATGCACGCTGACAAGACCCCACCACCACCAACAACAACAACTCACCCTGCTTAACTGCTAGGTTCCTTTCAACCCTGCCCCACTGAAGTCCTTGAGTTGATAAACTCCCCCAACTCTACACTCTCTGGCTTGGCAAACATTTTGTCTTTTTTCCCCTTGCTCTGAAATGTCACAGGTTTCCCTGAGACCATCCCATCCCTGCCAAGGGAGCGAGGTCCTTCCCTTGCCTAGCTCCTGCTCTTCTGCTCTGGGCCCCTGCACTTCACGACACTCCCTATGACTACAGTCAGGTCATTATCTCCCTAACCATAAACACAGCTTGATTTTTATTTATTGACTGTCATTTTCCATTGAGGCTCCGTAGGGTCAGGGACTCCATCTCTCACATCTCCTGCTAAATCCCCAGCCCCTAGCATATAGTAGGCCTCCATGCATATGTGTTAAATAAATCTCAGTAAGTAGCTCATTAAAATTGTCAAGTCTGTAAAAAATATTTTAGAACATTTTCTCGATTCTTCTAAATGAGTAATTAATAGGGAAAGCAGGTGAGAAACTTCTGTAAGGCTTTTACACAGAGAAGAAAGCCCCTTCCCCATTCATTTCTGGGCTGCATGCAGCTGAAGTACTCAAGATAAGACAGATGCAGGCAGGACCTATTTACAGTTCAGAATGAGGCACTTCATCTAGGCTGTAGGTTTCAGGGGAACTTTGCTCTGCCATGAATGAAATTCATGATTCATAGATTCAGTAAGAGGCCCAGGGATAATTTTCCAAGGGCCTGTTGAAACTCAGATAAGTGCTAGAATGAAAACATTTACCAACAGATTAAGGTGGTTTCAACATTTCCATTATAAACCCCTATTTCCAGGGACTTACACAGTAAGCCAGCAGTAAAACCCAATTCTAAACTGAAACTTGCCAAACAATGATGGACTGTCCTCACAGATTCTTTTTTTTTTTTTTTGAGAGAGAGTGCAACCCTTAGCCAAGTGTAAGTTACTTAATCGTCAAAAAAGAAAAACTGAAGAGTAGTCTGGATGTTTCTTTAAATCATCCTTATAGAGAGAAAAAGTCTTTGTTTTTAACATTAATCTTGAAGACCAGTGATCAGAGATGAGGCCACTACATGAACATGGGAAATGTTTTTATGGGAAAGTTGACTCAGGCAAAAAGGGGTATCGACTTCCATCACCACCATACACTGGGCAGCCATTTAAAAACAAGACAAATTTAACCTGGTCACATTTATATGTCAGACTTAGTGTCCCAAGATGTAGGAAACAGCAACTCCTGCTGTTCTTTAGACACAATAAATTGAGCATAAACTATGCTCTCTTGGGTCCCTCAAGGCCCCAGAGAGAAAACCAGATTTTGAGAAAAGTGGGCAGTGCTTGCACTATCCATTTTGCTTAAAAGAAAGTATAAATAACAGCCACACAATTCTAGCAATGTGCCCTTGGCCCAGACTGTAAAATCCCAGCATGTCTCCCTCAAAGTTCAGAGGCAGCACCATTATGGATGCCCTATGGACAGTTTAATGATCACCACGAACTTGTTCATTCTGTGCAAAGCTACAGATTGTTTTCGGCAAGAAAAAGAAAAGGAGCTTGAAACGATGTGGCCATGTGGATTCTGTTCTCAATTCACTTTAGGCTTTAAATTAGAGACATTAAATAAAGAGCCGGTACTACGGAAAAAGGCAGTATGGTAAAGTGCAGGGTCAGCAAACTCTGGCCCGCAGGCCAGTTTCCAGCGCACCACCTGTTTTTGTAAACAAAATTTACTGAAACCCAGCCATGTCCATTTGTGTACATAATGTCTATACCTGCTTCATTGCTTTGTTACAAATGCCAGAATTGCAGGATTGCAACAGAGACCATCTGGCCCTTTAAGAAAATACTTGTTGACCCCTGAAGCAATGGATTTGAGATTAGATCTCTGTGTGACTTTAGGCAGTTAGCTAATCTCTTTGAGCCTTGGGTTTATCAGCTGTAAAATGGGATGATAATAATAACACCTATCCCACAGGGTAATTATGGTGTCTATCGGAGTTAATGCATCTAGAGAAAGCTAGAAGGAAATGAGATTTTTAAGAGCTGGCACCTGAATTTTATTTGGAGATAAAAATTGCCCTTGCTTAGGGAAATCGGAAATATTACATAGTCCTTTCCATATAGGAAAGACAAGGGGTTGGAGGTGTTGTCCACGGGGAGACAGAGAAGTACACTGAGACCTGAATTCCAGTATACTCAGGTGGGCTGGGGCAAAGGTGTAAAGGAAGGTAGTTAGGTGAGCCAGGGAGAGAAATTGGCAGGAGACAAGGCTGAGCGGCTTGGCAAGCTGCTGAAATGAGCAGATAACCAGTCAGAAAGTCCACAGGGTGAGGCAGCATATACTTTGTGAAGAATCAGGAGGCCTGACGCTCCATTTTCTCAAGTCTGGCCTATTGTGGCCTGCTCTCCCACCTCAAAGCTTCAGGGAGTGCTGCTCACCCATTACATGCCTTGTATGAGTGGTAAGAGTAGAAATTAAGTGGCAGGGTGGGGCCAGGGGAGCTGTGTTCCACCACTAGATAGACGAACAACCAGACCCACTGAGGGAAGCAGGTGTAGGCAAGCTCAGCAGTGCCACAGGGGTAGAAATTCACAACCAAAGGGCGTCCTGAGAACAGAAGGTTGTGGAGGATGCTGAAGACTCTCAAAAAGGGATTGGCTTCTTACTCAATGTGGAATAGGAAAAGCAAGCTATATTAACTCATCTCAAAGGACAGGCTGACCTCAGATGGCACGTGAGTTACACACATCAGGAACTTAGCATGGAGGCTGACACATAAACCATGTCCCTGATCTTTCATATGCCCTTGCCAATATGATTACTGCTGTTGTTACTACTTACTGGGAATCAGAAAACTTGATTCATGTTGCTTTTCTGTCTCATTATCTCAAACTATTTAACTACATCTCGAACTCAGCTTCCTCATCTATATAAATAGGCGGCCCTGATGACCCCCCAGGGTTGTGGAAGGGATCAAATGGGATATGTGTCCCATGAACATTGTAAAGCCCCATCCCAGTGTGATGTGGCATCATTAAGAAATAGTTGACTTTTGGGTAAAACATTAACCAGTCTGACACCTTAAAACCAAAACTTCAAAGATCTTGAAGCAGTTCACATTTTCTCCCCTCTTAATTTCAGGCAATAAAACTGCTGACCCCTCAGAGCTGCATTAGGAGATATGAAGAGGTAGCCAGGCCAACTGCAGCTCATGGTCCCCCTTTTCCAATAGGCTGAGATCATTTATTTTAAAGCGCACCTTTAAACCATCTTGAACCTTTCCTTCAAGTCCCTACTAAATTAAACTTTGCTAATAGCTATCAAGTATATGGCAATCATTATATCCACTTGGTTTTTAGAATTAAGATCACACTCCTTTGGGAAAACAGACAAGAATAATATAAAGTCATCCTTGAAGTGAAGTTTTAAATAGTACCTCCATCTTGACCCAGGGATGCGGGGTTATTCTTTAGGGGATGCCAGGTAGTGCTTAAAGAGAAACAGCAGGCCTATGCCCACCCATGGTCCAAAGTGATGACCCTGCCTTGAATTGGAATAAGCAAAGCAAACATTGCTGAACAGGTGAAAGTAACTTCAAGGGTTTCAAAAGAAAAATTCAGAAGAAACTCCATTTCAAACCATGACAGCCAATTTTATTTTGAGGTAACAAATGAGTGAAGCCCAGACATGGATTGTGGCAGATGAACAATAACATGGAGTAAATAACTGAATAAATGCCATTCATACATCCCTCCTCTCGTTTCACTCTCATCACAATCCTATGGGGGAAAAAGTGTTTTTATTTTATCACAGAGAAAACTGAGGCTTGAAGCAGTAAAATAACTGGACTAAGTCCACACAGCTAGTAGGTCACTGGTTCAAGATACAGTCTGTCGATAAAAACACAGCCCAGCTCCTTTAGCACAATGTTAAAATCAAACGATTTTGCCGAAATCCAAGCAAGCAAGTAGGAAAAATGGGTGCGATGACATAATCAAAATCCTGTTTCCAAGATGCTTCAATTTTTATTAAGTCATTCAAAATTGCCCTCATGCTTAGTATTTATACTTTTACACCGAAAAGCAGTTGAGCTCTGCCCGTGGGCCAAATGTTGGTCTTCCAAGGTTCACAGCCCTCACAGCAGTGCGATGTAATCCAATACTCCAAGGCAGTGGCTCCTAAAGACAATGCTAGTGTTGAGTTACAGAATTCGTTACCTCAAGCAGGGGAGACCAAGCCCTCTGTGTATAAGCTATCAAAGCCCCACTAAACTTACACCGAAATGCCGAATGCGGCAACCCGGGCCCCTTTACTCAACATCTGCTCAACAGTTTGCCTCTCCACCAGCCAGCAAAGGGAATGTGATATGGCCTTCTTGCTATAAAGCCTGAGTAGGCTGAGGGAACAACCTGAGCTGGTACATTCTAGATGGGATGGCAGTGTTCCCTGATGGGGAGGGCAGACCTGGGGAGAAAAGATAGGCATTGGTTGCCTTCAAGTTTCAGAGATTTTCTCTCCCAGCAGAATAGCATATGAAGAAAGTCATTTTTTCCCTTCCAAGGAGTGATTTCACTTTTTTTCAGACAATAAAATACATGGAAAGTGAAATGGTTTGATTGTCTTTAGCACCAGTAAATTTTATTTTAATCCGTGGCCAAATACATTTATGTCTGGTTCTGATATACAACCTTAGTGCCTATTATTCAGAGGAAACTTGACTTAAAAGACATTAGTCATCAAGTCTGCCCTGAAGAGCTCAAAGCAGTACTTTTCCTACTAGAATGTCCTGCAGAAGAGGTGAGGTGGACAGCCTGCAAAGGTCATGGATACTGGCTTCCAAATCTGCCACTCTCTGGGGGCCCATCAGCCCCATCATTAAAGTACAACCCAGCTGCAGAGTCCCCTTATTTTCAGCAAATTCATTCCATCTCCACCTCTTGGCCCACCCTGCTCTGAGTCTCTCCTCTCTCTACTTGTGTTTGTCCCTGTGTTGAGAGCTGCCCTTTATGACTGGTACTGTCTGCTTATACTTCAAAAACAATGACAGCAGAGGTGGATCCAGATTTTGTAAGGCCTAAGTTGGGTAGGGGTAGGGGAGGTTCTTTTAAAAATATAGATATAGAGAAATATCTTAATTTTGCAACATTCACAAAAACATATAAACATGAGAACACACTGCCAGGGCTTTGAAAAAGACCTGGAGAAGGAAGGGGCCATGGATTTGAATCATTAGTTTTCCATAAGTTTTAATGCATGCTTATTGAGCAATGTCCAGAAAACCCTCAGATCATCCTGCCTAGCCTTAACTATTTGCCATGTGACAATCTTCCCTTCACCTGGAGCCAAACACTTTTGAAAACCTGTCCCTGAAGGATACAAGTTTCGGTCCATTCCGTTCCTAAGAGATAATTTATATCCGTTCCCATGAGGGGAGAAAAGGACGACATGAAACATCATTGGGTCTTTATATTCCTTCATATCATAAAGGAATGCTTGCTATGACTTTCTGAGGTTTCTCGTAGGAAACAGCAGAAACCTACTTTTCAATGCCTCGAATAAGAAAGGAAGAATTACAACTCAGTGACCCCACGGTCCACCATCCCAGAAAGCGGAGAGAGATGCAAATTAACAGCACTGACCAGATCATGTCCTTGAGGCTGACTTGGAATACATCTGTGCATTTGGGCTACATCAGTACATAAGAGACAATGATCCCTGCCACTATGGAGCTTAGGTTCCAGAAAAAGGATAAAGGACAATAAACATAATAATAAGTAAATGATAAGAGTGTATGGATAAATGAAATATGACCAGTAAAAAAGAACAAGTAGAGCAAGGTAAAGATAGACTGCTGGATAGGGACAGGCAGGCTGCGCTGCTGCATGAGGTGGTCAGGTAGCTTCACTGAGAAAGTGACAGTAGAGGAAACATTTGGAGCTGGTGAGGAAGTCCCCCCCTCTAATATGTAAAGTACCTAACACCCAGCAAAGGAGCTGCTTAATAAATATTAGCTGATGTTGTAAAATAAAGTAATAATCACAAAGATGATAATAATCACAATTACCCTCTTGATCATGCCCCCAGGAGGTCTGGCAAAGCTACAGAAGTAAACAACAAAGTTAAAAACCTTTTACTTCTCTTTGCATTATTCTCACACTAAATTCTCCTCCAAAGACTGATTTCTAGTTATCAGGTATTCTCAAAGTGAGGTAATGAACATAATTTTCAAAGAAGCGCTTGTAAAACAAATCATCAATTCAGATTACAAATTTCTATATTAAGATATCCTGGACTTGATAATCCACTGTCCTTCATTCATAATTCCCAATATCTAAACATATTCTATAAAGTGGAGACTATCTGGAAACCCAACCTGAACCCATACTTCTGTTTCACACCTAAAGAGACACACACCCTGGCAACGCATAGGTACAGACCTGTGACTGATGTCCATTAAGTGTTGTGACCTATGGACTTATTTCAAGGACTGGCTCTTGGAAAAGTTGTGAAGTTGGAAAAATTTTACCTTCATATTCACAACTTTGCTATCACTCACCATCCCACCCTCCAGGTACCTGGAGGTATCCAGCAAGTGCCCGAGAACTGTGCCATCTCCCCTTATCACCTCTTTGTACAGGTGAAACCACTCAGTGCTCTGACTTGATGTGATTCTCAATTTTATATGTCAACTTGGCTAGGTCACAATGCCCAGATATTTGATCAAACCATACTCTGGATGTTTCTGTGAGAGTGTTTCTGGATGAAATTTACATCTAAGTCAGTGATCTTTGGCAAAAGCAGATGGCTCTCCATAACGTGGGTGTATCTCACCTAATCTGTTAAAGGCCTAAATTGAACAAACAGTTGATCTCCCCCTAGCAAGAGAAATTTTTCTAGCAGACTGCTTTCAGACTTCTGCAACATCAGCTCTTCCTGGTTCAACAGCAAACTGCCTTGGATTCAAACTGAAATTCCTTCCTGAGACTCCAGCTGCTACTTCTTCCATCAGATTTTGAGCTCACCAAGCCTCCACAATCACATGAGGTGATTCCTTAACATCTCTTTCTCTCTCTCAGTCTCTCTCTCCCTCTCTTGTTTGGGTGTGTGTGTGTGTGTGTGTGTGTGTGTGTGTGTGTGTACTGCTTTTCTGGAGAATCCCAACTAACATATTTGGTCTTTCTTTTCCCACATAGATACTTGGGTCTGGGGCCTTCCTACCCTTCTCTGGTCAAAACTGTTTCCTAAATGATAGAAAACTATTATTTAGATCATACCCCTTCACATTATCTGATACTAGTCTTTCATTGTCCTTGAGCTCTTTTAAACTGTAGATAACTCATAGGAATGAAAAATAATTCTTGTTTATAATCATACAAGTTCCGACCTGTGTGGCAGAGGTTATATTTACTTCCCTCCACCCTTGGGGAAAACCAGTTTTACCCTCATCTGCATATCCACTTCAGTATTTTTGATCTACAAATATTTCTGCTCTCCAGGTTCTAATATCTGCCTGGTTCCTTCACTGATTAATGAGTTAAGTAAAATCTTTAGTGTAGATGTATTCATCTTATATCTGTATCAGAGTCACAATATTACCGTTTTTTGAAAATTATCTTTTGAATAAGTTCTGTCTCTTCTGCTATACCAGGAATTTCTTAAGTGTATTTAAGATGTTTACTGAATGACTGAACTAATGATTGAACATATGTTTTTTCCATGAGTACACAGGAATACTATATGCATAGACAGTAATTAGAAGTAAAAGTAAGACTACTTCAGTTCATGACCTATTGCTGCTACTTATCAGCTACGTCACCTACTGTAATTCTCTATACTTCACTTTTCCCACCTGCAAAATGGAGGCAAAAAACTCCCCTCAAGGGTTGTCAATAGGATTAAAATAAATAATCCATGAACAAGGCTTAGCACTATGCGTGGCAGCTCTGTAAGTATTCAATAAATTGTACCAATTATCATCATTTTTAAACAGGGTGACCATTTGGACAACTGTGCACAGTCTATCTTCTAGCAGTCCCCAGAGTGCCCCATACCCAACAGGTGCTTCATAAAGGCTAATGACAGTGGTGGTGACCACAATAGTACCAAAGCCCCCCAGCCTGCCAAGCTTAATAAAGTGTGTTATCCATTCTTCCAGACCACTGCTGGAGATGTTACAGCCTGACCTTCTATTGATCCCAACATCATCCCAGTGGACCTTGTTCCATTATAATTTATTACAACAGCCAAATTGGATCCACATGACTGTGCTCAGAGCCAATTCTCATTGAGGTTCTCCCTATCCCTGCCCCCACTCCCATAGCCCCCAAAGATTTGTGGAGACACTGAATTAGATGATTTACTCAATTCCAGATATTAAAGCTATTGAATTCCTTTCTTTAATCTTGCACGTCCACCTAGAAAACGATAAAGATGACCTGGCATGATTTGTTCTGTACTCTCGTAAATTTATTATTAATGTGAAGTCAGTAACCTTTACTTGCCTGCTCAATTCTTCCTATCTATGGTCTTTATCTTGAGGAATTCAAGTTGCTTGTTGCTACTGACATCTCCTATATTCCTCAAGCCTTTACTCTCAGTTAGAAAGAGGCAAGTCCAAAAAGATAGCTCTCTGGCTGCAAGCATTACTGTGCATAAATAACAACAGGACTGAGCAGATCCTATATGCAAGTTTGCCAAAAGATGTCTGAGCAAATTAGCGCTATGAGGCAATTTTAATAGTTAAGATTGACGTTCTTGATTTTTTCCTTCAATGCAACAGAGGGATGGTGTCTCAAGCTTTTTCCCTGTCACAGCTCATCACTTTTGTAAGCATTTTGGACATTATTTTCTACCTTCTTGCTCTCTCCCTAGGCTAGACTAATCCACACTGACACTCCAATTGGAGACTTATCTAACCAAAGTAGTTTGTCAACTACCATAACACTTAGTATAGTCTCTGGTTGGTTCCCATATCCTTGATCATGGACACTCTGCAGAAGGAGGGAAGGGACTTTCAGAGATGAATTATTCAAAGAAAAAAGAACATTCAGTTTAAAATTCTAAGTGAAGGTCTGGTGGTACTGATGTGAAAAAATATATAAACCACTCAGAAATGTATAACAAATGCTTGAACTATAAACGGAAATGAAATACCAAACCAAAGACACAATTATGGCTCCTTAAGAACTGTTTTCCAAGAGTTTAGATTTGAACATGGCAAGTAGCATATATATATCCTTGAGACAACGGCCATGTTTACCATAGATTTAGTTCAAGTTACTGTAAACAGAGCAAATACATACATTACTTTGGACATGGAACTACATTCCATGTTTACCATAGATTTAAGTTCAAGTTATTGTAAACAGAGCAAATATATACATTACTTTGGACATGGAACTACATTCTATATCTGTGATATTCAGTCAACTACTACAAAAATTTTTCTAAAGAAACGTTTAGAATAAGACAAGGAAAATATGCTGATATGCATATAAGTAATAACATGCATTACAGTGATCAACCTAAATTAGTGAACAAATGTTTCATGTTATTTACAGAAAGTTTTTTTCATATTATAAGCCATAAATCTAAATTTTCCTTAAAGGTAAATATTCATTTTATTTATCGAATTATGCAATAAAATGGATAAATATTCTTTATTACAGAATATTTAATACAAATAATTTAATAATTTAATACAAATTAAGAGATTCCACTTTTTCCATTTTTAAGTTTTTACTTAAATGCCAGTTAACATACAGCATATTAATTTCAGGTGTACAATATTAGTGATTCAACCCATCCGTACATCACCTGGTGCTCATCACCAAGTATACTCCTTAATCTCCATCACCTATTTAAAAGAGATCCTCTTTTTAAAAATCCAATTTGACTTTTAAGAAAGAAAAACCTATTTTGTTATTTCTTTCAAGGAAAGATATATAATAGCGTATTTATATGTAAACTATTTAAAAATAAAGTACTACTTTGGGTTTACAAATAAAAGATAAACAGGATAAAGAACAAGTGATAAAAAGGACTCTTTCTAATTTAGGCTTGAAAGCAAACCATACACCTCTGCACATTTCAGAATCTAGTGTGAGCTTTCTATGGGAACCCAGTGCTCACCAAACTCACATGTTTAGAGGAATTGGCCATGAAAGCAACACCTATGACACCTGCTGGCCACTCTCCAAACCAGTGCTTACTATGAATGCTAGGAAATGGAGGTAGACTGACACAAATTCACCCCTATTGCAAAATAATAATGATAGAAGGCCCTTTCTTCTCATTCTAAACACACAAAAAAAGTGCAAACTAGCACTAGTTTTCCATCCAAAAATAACTTAACGTCATCCTTTCAACACAACATAGCAGACCACCCACATGTGCTCACATGTGCATGTGCACACAGACACACGCACACACACAAACTCCACACCCCTTTCTACTACTCTTCAGGGACTTTTCCTCTGGTCCATCACCAGAATGATTTACCCTTTCTGACTTCCAGTGTAACTGCTAGTTTAGCATTAAGGCTCTGGATTCTGGTCTCAACTCTAAATGGAGCTCACCTGGGGTAATGCATGTGATTTCTTGCTCTCAGAATCCTCACCTTCTCAACTGAAACTAAGTTGGACTACACTGTCTCTCAAGTGTTCTTGCAACTCTGGCTTCACGACAACCTCCTGGATAAAAGATCTGGGTGGTTATGATACAGAATGTTTCATAAATAATAGGACTTATCTTCAGAATGAACTATTGATAAAGACTATAACATGGGTGAATTTCAAATGCATTATGCAAAGTGAAAGAAGACAGATGCAAAAGGCTCTGAACTGTATAATTCCATTTCTATGACATTCTAGAAAAGGCGGAACTATAGGGATGGGAAACAAACTGGTGGTTGCCAAGGACTGGGGCTGGGGAGAGGGGCCAACTGCAGAGGAGGAACCATGAAAGAGTTTTCTGAAGTGACAGACCTGTCCTTTATCATAATCGTGAAGGTGGTCAAACAACTCTATGCTTTTGTCAAAACCACAAAACCATACAATACAAAAAGTGAATTTTACTGCAAGGAGTTTAAAAATCATTTGTAATGATCTTTATGAAGTAATTCCACTTTCTTTCCAAGTTCTTTGAATGAGCTGATGGATCTAGCATTTAAATTCTGATTTTTACATAAGATAATAATTTTGTTATGTACCAACAGGGCTGGGCAATTTGGTCATTCAACAAATACCTCTTGAACACCTAGTATGTTGAAAAGAACTGGGAGTGAAAGTGAGATGTAAGCTTATCCTCTTTCTAAAGACAGGGAAAATGAAGCAGAGAAAAATGTGAGTAACTTACCTAAGTTTAAAAAGCCCATAAGCTGAGATAAAAACCGGGCCTATCACAGTCCATGTTCTTAACAAACTAATTCTACTAAGGCATGCATGTTTATGTATGTGTATATGTTTATGCATAAACTTTTAAAAACAAAAATTGAGTCCTACTGTGGTGAGGGCATGAGAAAATATGCATCCTCTGATCATTTTCTGTACATATGTATCAGAAGCAACTTATCTCAGTTAACAAAATAACGTGAATATCTTTCTATGTCCTTGAATATCCTTCATAATATGATTTCTATTGGCTACATTTCCATGTAAGTATATACCATCATTTATTTAGCCACTATTCTATATTTTCACTGATCACCAAAAAAAGAAAGAACGAACGAACCAGCTATGAACAAAGCTATAGTTAAATCTATTCCTACCTCATTTATGTTTTCTTTGGATAAATTCCTAGGTGAAGAATCATAAATGGCAGCTTTGGTCAACTGCCCCACATTTGTTTTTCCCTAGCTACCTGACATTTCACATCTGCTTCTATCTCTTTCAAAGAACATTCTCCTGCAACGTCTAAAGAAAAGTTGGTAACATGAAATGGTAGCAAAGGATCTTTGCCTCTGTTCCACCGGCCAAGCTTGTCCTATGCCTCCAGCTATTCATAAGTTCACAAACACTCATAATTTGGAGAAAGCCTCAGCATATGCATGATACCATGATACCCTTCACACATTTTTCTAAGTCTGAATATCATATGCAATCTAAAGAATGTAACTTCACATTTCAATACTGCAGAAAGAAATATCTCTACCCCAAATCACATGACTTCTCCCAAGTCATCAGTATTATTCCTTTGAGTACATCCTGTTTGCTTAGCTTTGCCCCATTCAAAATTTACTCATAAAAAAGCTACCAGAATTTAATGGAACTTAGGAAGTCCTTAGCCTTGGGAGCAAATTATTTACTTCCCATTGTACCAAGAGGAATGACTGAGGCAAATAGTAAATAAAGCCCTGAAAAGAAGTATACTTTGTTCAACTCCGTCAAATATTTAGAATATATTTTTTAAAAATTTCAGTTGCCATGACGGTTGTTAAATGATAGAATTCCCCTTAAGCTATAGTAACTTATGATCTACACAGGAGCTCATCAAACTATAACTCATGGGCCAAATCTGGCCCACACCTGTTTTTGTAAATAAAGTTTTATTGAAACATAGCCTTCCTATTTGTTTACTTGCTCTGAATTGCACCAGAATTTTGGACAGGTTTATTCTTCTATTACATTTCAATTTTCCAACTAACACTGCCACATGCCAAGCACTGTGCTTGGTACTAGGAATAAAAAGATAAGTAGGACCCAGTTACTTCCTTTGCTGAGCTCAGGGCTGAATAAGGAAACAGACACAAACACAAAACATCACATTCTGAAAATCTTAATTATACAATCTGAAATAGCATAATCTGAAAACTGATAAGGGCTCACTCCTATACATTTTGAAACAGTGCAAATCTCCCTACAATTATACAAATTCATCAAAACTCTCATGGTTTCTAAGCTGAGTAGTCAAAGGCACTGGAAACTGCCTTTATTACAGTTACAAGTCATACCATTTTAGTGGGCCAACACTCCTTGTCAGGATCCTATGAACTCCACTACTGTTTACTTGCCTCTGGATTTCTGTAAGAGATCTGTTACTACTGAACAGCTATATTAATATGCACTCATATTGGTTTTCTCTTGCTCTGTAACAGAATACCAATTGAGTGGCTTAAAACAACTTCCACTTATCAGCTCATAGTTCTGTGGCTCAGAAGTGCATCACAGTCTAGTTGGGGTCTCTGTTCAGGATATCACAAGGATGAAATCGGGGTGTCAGCCAGAATAAGCATTTATCTGAAGACTCTACAGAAATATCCACTTGCAAGCTTATTCTTGTTATTGGCAAATTCAGTTTCTTGCGGTCTCAGGATTGAGGCCTCTGCTTCCTCACTGGAAGGAACCACTCCCAGCCCAAGGGCTACCCAAATTCCTTGCCACATGCTCCTCTCCACCTTCAAGTCAAAGAGCTTCTCACACAGTGAATCCCCCTCATATTTTGAATCTCTGACTTCCCTATTTCTGACTGTAGGACCCAGATTTAAAGGGTATGTGTGATCAGGTCAAACCCACTTAAATAATATCCCTTTCTTAAAGTTAACTGTGCCATATGACATCATCTAATCATTGATGTTGAATCCACCATATTCACAGTTCTAGGCATTATTCAGGAGATGCACAGCAAAAAGGTAGGAAATCTTGGGGACCATCTTAGAATTCTACCTACCGTAACACTTTCGTTAGAATTGTAAATTACTTTTTTTTTTTTTTAAGATTTTATTTATTTGACAGAGAGAAACACAACCAGAGAGGGAACACAAGCAAGGGGAGTGAGAGAGGGAGAAGCAGGCTTCCAGCCAGGCAGGAAGCCCGATGTGGGACTTGATCCCAGGTCTCCGGGATCATGACCGGAGCTGAAGGCAGTCGCTCAACCAACTGAGCCACCCAGGCGCCCCTGTAAATTACTTTTGTAAACTACAATTATACTATCCAAGAGCTGACTACACATTGGTGTTATTGCTGGTTCCCAAAACTCAGCAATCCAAAAATAGGTGTGATAAAATACTATGATGAAGGTCCCAAATGCAACATACTGTGCCATTAATTTAAAATTCAGTTTCTGTGAAAACAGTCTTTTCAAAGCAGTTATATCTTTCAGTTTGCAAAAGGTACATTAGAATCAGGTTAGGATAAAGCAAAAAATGGCAAGGAGACTGCAATATCAGAACAGTATTAAGGTGCCCCTTACCACAATGACTGTGGCATTATACGCCCCAAGAATATATCATCCTTAATTTACATTTATTCTTATGGGGAGCTTAAACATATTATAAAAATTTGGGGACTAGTAATCTCTCTCTACAACACAACATGAAAAATGCTAATACAGATATGTGCAAACTCTTCACAGCAAAGTAGAACTCATTGCCAAACACAGGACAAGTAAAAAAGAGAGAAAATTTTCCTTCCCACATAAATAAAGCTGATTTAAATCAAATGGCCTGGGGAGTACGTGGGAAGAAAAACGGAATCATCTGCAGACTGAAATATGTGGAGGCTCAACTACCTCTAATCCCATATCACAAAACAACAACAGCTGGCAGCTGAGATGGACAGATGTGTCAAGATGTCTGTCCCCGTTAGCAGCCACTGTCAGGGCTGCTAAGCATTTTTATTTTAAATCTTCAAGGGATTTTGCAGGTAATTATAAACAAACCTTTAAAAAAATCCATCATGCTGAAATTGAGTCCAGAAAATAAGATCTTAACCCAGAAGCAAATATTTATTTAAAAGAGAATTTGCCTCCCCTGGCCCAGGATCAGCTCTCTCATTGAATAAGAATCAGTTCTCAGCATGATCTGGCCCTGAACTGCATTTTGAAATAACACAGATAATCGTTCCTGCCACTTGCAAGTCACAAGGGACTGGAAGAGAATATTTATAATATGAAAGTCAAAGTGACGCTCAAACCTTAATTATAAAATATATTTTATTGCTAGAAGACATAAAGAATAGAAAAACTTCTAACTGTAAAAATTTTTCCCCAAATGGGGCAGAGGAGTGTGGTCCATCTATATTAAAATACTTTTACTTCTAATTCAACCAAATCCACTGTACTGCCTCTTCCAGTCAAATCTTTGCAAATGTTATTCTCACTGCTTTGACCGGACAATACCTCCTAATCCCTCAGCTCTTGATTCGGTCATCAGCCTTTCTAGAAGTCCTCCTTGGCCGTCTCTACTCCCAATAGGTGAGGAATCCCTCCAATATGCACCATGTACCTGGCTGGCATTGCATACAGCACACACTGCCTTGTAGTTGAATCTTTAGTGGGTTTTTGTTTTTTGTTTTTGTTTTTCTTTTTGCTGAGTGTGAGCTCCTAAAAGGCAGAAGTTATATTTTTCTTCAGTAGCCTATGTAACCCCCAGTGGCTGTAGAGCATCCTGATCATTACAGATGTTGACTGTGTTCTGTTAGATGACTGGATGGCACAAAGGAAGGGAAGGCAAGCTGGCCAGAATAAGCAATCGTGCCCAAGGCCTTACATGTCACAGGAGAATGAAGAGAAGAAGAAGTAAAAGTGCCATCAGAGCCCAAGCTAATTAGTTCTGTGACCCTAAATAAGTCACTATATCTCTCAGGACCTCTGAGTCCTGAGCAGAAAAATGAAAAGACCAGACAAGAAGAGCCCATCAAGTCTCTCCCAGGTGTTTTGCTCTCTCATATCTTTCTGTCCTCAGGACTGTCTGTGCTTCATCAGCATCCCTACTTTTACATATCTTTTAAAGCCCAGTAATATTGGGTTGTGTTCAGTAGAGTCAGGGGGTAGGGGTGTCTGGGTGACTCAGTCAGTTAGGCATCTGACTCTTGATTGGCTCAGGTCATGACCTCAGGGTCCTGGGATCAAGCTCCATGTCAGGCTCCATACAATTCTCTCTCTCTCCTTCTACCCTTCCTCCTCAACCCCTCCCCCCAACTCATGCTCTCTATTTCTCCTAAAATAGATAGATATGTGATACATAGATGATGGTAGATAGATAGATAGATAGATAGATAGATAGATACAGAGATAGATAGATGATAGATGGATGGATAGATAGAAAGATAGATAGATAGATAGATAGATAGATAGATAGATAGATAGATAGATAGATAGATAAACAGATAGAATGAACAAGCCAAGGGGTAAAAAATGCAGCTAATTGAGGACAGTGACTGTAGTTGCTGAATGAATGCATGAATGAATTAGCAGGCTTCCTTAAATCTCTTTACTTGCTCCATCAGAAGGTAAACTTTCTGGTTCATTTGATAACAAACTATCATTTCATCAGTGTCATCTCTAAGAGAAAGGCAACTTCAAATCCCTTAGCAATCCACATGAAAAGGGAGGCTGGTGAATTTACTGCTTCATAAAGAAGCATAGGTTTACAAAAGAGGCCAGCCACATCTCCTACTCAAGAGATGCAAAGTGACCTTCAAAACATCACTTCATTGGAACAAAATGGACTTCTTACCAATAGGATCAATTGGTTAAAACCACCAAGCTGGTTTTTGCGTAGGTCATTGCTAACATTGGGCAAATAATTCCAGCCAAGAGTAGGAGGCACACATGCTTTGTGATTACTTCTCCTGTAAAATTTAATTAGTACTAGAAACTTTGGTAGCAACTTCAAGCCATGATAAAGATACAATATATTAAATGATGTCAACAAAGATGTTCTGCTTAGACTCAACAACATGTAAACACCAATAACCATACAAACACAGAATATGTGTAGAGGCTTTGTTACATAATGTAGTAAGTTAGGATTTTCTTATATTTTCTAGACTGAAGACAGCACTGTTCAAAAAAAATTGGCAAATCACAAACACTAATCTAGACAATACATTTTAGTTGCAAATATTTAAGCAACATATTAGTTAAAGCTACATTTGGTCCATGATAAATATTTTCATCTCAAATGACTAGATAAAACATATTAAAATATTTAAATATGAATACAGAAATTAGATTTTCAGCCCCAAAGGAGACTATCAAGCACTTCTCCAAAAAAAAAAAAATAGCCTTAAAGGTTACTTTTCCAAATGACCAGAATGCTGGCACTTAAATTTAAACTGGGTGATACCTGCTGGATCAACCAATACTTCTCTGTCCAAATAAGATGTTTTATTTCTATGTTCATCATCATTAGCCATCAGGGAAATTCAAATCAAAACCACACTGAGATACCGATTAGAATGGCAAAGATTAACAAGGCAGGAAACAAGGCTGTGGAGAAAGGGGAACCCACTGTTGGTGGGAATGCAAGTTCGTGCAACCACTTTGGAAAACAGTGTGGAGATTCCTTAAAAAATTAAAAATAGAGCTATCCTATCACCTGACAACTGCACTACTGGGTATTACCCCAAAGATACATATGTGGTGAAAGAAGGGCCATATGTACCCCAATGTTCATTACAGCAATGGCCACAATAGCCAAACTGTGTAAAGAGCCGAGATGCCCTTCAACAGATGAATGGGTAAAGAAGATGTGGTCCATATATTCAAAGGAATATTATTACTCAGCCACCAGGAAAGATAAATACCCAACTTCTGCATCAACATGAATGGGACTGGAGGAGATTATGCTGAGTGAAATAAGTCAAGCAGAGAAAGTCAATTATCATATGGTTTTACTTACTTGTGGAACATAAGGAATAACAGGAGGATTTTAGGAGAAGGAAAGGAAAAGTGAACTGGGGGAAATCAAAGGAGGAGATAAACCATGAGAGACTTTGGACTCTGAGAAACAAACTGAGGGTTTTAGAGGGGAGGAGGGTGAGGGAATGGGTGGGCCTGGTGGTGGGTATTAAGGCAGACACGTATTACATGGAGCACTGGGTGTAATACATAAACAATGAATCTGGAACACTGCATCAAAAACTAATGATGTATTTTATGGTAAATAACATAACACAACAAAATATATATATATATATATATATATATTTTTTTTTTTTTTTTAAAAGCTGTTTTATTTCTATTATCTAATCCCTAGACCACAGCTGACCAGCACCTCTCTCTAAATTAGTTGATATGATCAGTGTGGTCAAAACAGTTTTAATAATTCTAATAATTTTAACAGTTCAAGGATGCTATATATACATCAAAAATATAAAAAGAGAAATTAATAGTAATAGTTCAAATATCATACATGCTCATATGACACATACAAGATGTTTACCTCTGTAAACTCTCATAATGATGCCAGAGAAAAAGTGTAGCTAAAAATGTTAATCAGAGTAGCTGAGATAATATTCAGAGATATTAGAGAGAAACATGTCAGTTATACAAAGTAAGAATCAATTTAAGGAATACTATCTCTCAAGAGAGAGTCAAGATGAGTTGGACAGTGGGAAGAAATGGATTCCTGTAGGGTCCTTTTTGGACTGGATAATTGTTAGCTCTGGAGGACAGGAGATGTCTCTTAGGCATTGCAGGATGTTTAGCAGCACCCCTGGACTCTACCCACCAGATGCCTGTAGCAATCTTCTCCTGCTATGACAACCAAAACTATTCCCAGACATTGCCAAATGTTTCTGGAGATGGTAAGGTTGTCAAGTGTCTCCCAGCTGAGAACCTTGCCCTAGATTCACAACCACCCTAGCTGCAGCCCCAACCCTGGGATGCCATCCCAGTTCCTGGCTTTAGATTCAGAGTGAGCCCACCTACACCAAGGTCAGATAGTAGGTGAGCAGATTACTGCAAGGTAAGGTGGAGCATCCTCCCAGACTACTTCCTCTTGGGACTAGGTGAGGAGTCTCCCAAATTGTGAATTCATCAGCAGCTCATCCAGGAAAGCTGCTTAGAATCCTCTGATTATCTTTTGAGGTCTTGTTCCTTTAAGCCAACTACCAAAACAAAGTGAAACTACTATGATAGCAAAAATGGTGAAAACAAAGCAGCGAAAAAAATCCAATGGCTTAAAATGGTACATAAAGAAGCTCATGGGAGAAAAATACACAGAAATAGAAGGTCATCACAATCTTTTTTCAAAATATAGCTTAACATATATATTAACATATATTTTTAAATTCCTGAACTTATGCTGTATTTTATTAATTTGTTTCCTAATTTTCATCACATTATTTAGTAACGTCCTATCTGTTGGTTTGGTATTAAATATAGGCACCCTTGTATGTTAACCTCAGATAAATTGCTCACATTATAGTTTAGCTAATTTCTAAAAGTTAATGATCCCACTTGCCTCATGAGTGGGGCAGGATAATAAAATAGAAAAACACCAGAATAGTGTGGTGGTTAAGAATAGCTCCATCATGGAGGCGCCTGGGTGGTTCAGTCGTTGAGCATCTGCCTTCACTTGGGGACATAATCCCAGAGTCCTGGAATTGAACCCCACATTGGGCTCCCTGCTCAGCAGGAAACCTACTTCTCCCTCTCTTACCCTCCTCTTGTGTTCCCTCTCTCACTGTATCTCTCTCTGTCAAATAAATAAATAAAATCTTAAAAAAAAAAAAAAAAAGAATAGCTCCATCACTTTCCTGCCCTATGACTTTGGGCAAGGTACTCTTTAAACAAGTCTCTCATTTTAAAAATAGGGAGTATGATAGTACTTACGTGCCTTTAGGTTTAGTATAAGGACTCATAACCTAAGGGAGCAAAACTCTTAGGACAGTGTTTGGTATATAGTAAGGGTTCAATCAGCAGCAAATAATCCTGTTGTTATAAAAAGTTATCATTTGCATGGTCATAATTAAAAACAATTGTGAATAATCAATACTTTCATTTTATCACTCTCACCAGAGTGTGATACCTGTAACAATCCAGAAAGTTGGAAGTGAGAACTGCAGGAAGAAGCAGCATTCTCCGCAAAATAAGACAGTATTCTTCACAATGCCACATTTTCTTTTTATTAAAAAGGAAAAGGAAGCAAGAGTACCTAAGTTCCCTTACTCAAGCCTTAACCTCTTGTTTATCTTGTCAGGGTAATGGAATCAAGGTTTACAATGTGGGTAGGACAACAGTTATTTCCCCATCTCATTTCATTATCTATGGGATGGTTCCATCTTGCAGCCTACATAGAACATACTGTCCTGGGAATAAGGAGTGAGTCTGACATTTCGCTTGGACAAAAGACACCACTCACAGCTAACAATATTCATGGGCCAGCAGTGGATCTCAAAGTGATTTCTCTTTTCCCAAGTCCTCATTCATTCAGAATTTGCTGATATAATTTATTGACTCAGCGTGTGTTGATTGAGGACCACCACCTGCCAAGAACTCTGCAAGGAGCTGGAGGTATCTTGATGACTATGGTTGGTGCACTCACAGAGATTAGCTATGGGAGTGAAGCCAATGTTCAGTAAAGGGATGCAGAATTTCAAACTGAGCCAAGAAACGCTCTTTAAAAGTGTAAAACCTCTCCCAGCCTGCAATGTCAGCAAAGACTTCGCTGAGTAAGTGACACAAGAACTGAGTAGAAATCTCTTGGAACCACATTTCCCAGATTCCTTTTAGGGCAGGTCTGGTGAGATCCTGCCAATGAGAGGCACCTGTGTGAAATCTGGAGCTCTCTCTCAGGACTTTAAATCTTAACTAACAGTGTGATGTAAGAGCAGTGGGAGGAGGGTGAAAGGGGAGGCACCAGTGGAGAAAATGCCTGACCAGACATTCCCAGTTATGAGATCATGGCACTCTCTCCTTTCTCTTGGTCTCCTACAGCTGTCCTGATTCTTGATCATTCCTAATCTGGTTCTACCGACCAGATACTAGGGCTCTGGATATCCTTGCCATAAATTCCCTTTTGCTCAAAGTAGTCAGAATTAGCTTCTGCTATTTGCATCCATCCAACAATTTGCTTCTGGTAATACACCATATTGGTCTCTGTTATGCATGTCCATCTCCCCAACCAGACTGTCAGCTTCCTCGGAACTGGAGAATGTCTTATTTCCCTTTGAGTCTCTAGGACATAGAATAGTGACTGCCTGACACAGAGGAAACATTCAGCAAATGCAAAAAGAATACGATTTTCCATATGTTCAAAAAATAGGTGGTTTGCCAATAATAAATATAAAAGTGGAACTGGATGTTTAAACACCAAGAAAGAGCTCAGTTCAGTCAAAGAGTCCTCCGTAACTTGCATCAACTTTACATTAACACAGAAATCTCCATGTTCTATAATCATCTCAGATACTGTTTTGTTTTTTTTTTTTTATAAACTTCATGAATAAACCCACTATGCTATTAACCATACTCCTATTGCATCCTTACCTCTGGGCTTATCATCATTCAGAATTTTCACTGCCATGCTTCCAGATTGGTAGACTAATGCTGCTGAAGTGGGCAGGTCCATAGATGCCACCCCCAGAAGCCAATTCCACTCACCTCTCCCTGCCCTTTCCAACCCACAGGGCAATCCATGAAACAAGTGGGCAGCTAGTCAACTTGGCTTCTAGAGAAATCACCATCTGTTTTTCTACTAATAAATAAAGTACCTCTGCTCTATAAAGTGAGACTGAGACCTCGAATGAAAATGGAGATAGAATTTTGTCCAATTTAATGAGTGTTTTTAAAAATTTCTTGGGTAGTAAGTTTATGTTGCATGAGCTACATAACAGTCTGAATTTGATCTGGTTCAAATAATGCTACCATGTCCTATAATCCTGGGCATTATACACTTTCCAAACGTACAATGTCATCAAGATTTTATGACATTTCCTACAAAAACTCAATAGCCAGGTAGCACTTCATCAGCTGAAGTCAGAATTCAGGTAAGAGAACAGAATGCAAAGGCTGCAGCCTGAAAACTGTACTGCTCCTCTGACTTTGGCATCACAGCCATAAGAGAATACTCCACTGAACAACTTTCATTCCTGTACATTTTTGTCCCCTACTAAAAGAACTCCATGCCTGGAAAGTATGGAGTAGATCCAAAAGTATGGCAGTAGAACCAAAATCCATGTTCGATGACTGCTGTTTTCCTACAAAAGCTTGCTCAGATATTCTCTCACCTGGGGTTCTTCTCTGTTTATTCAACTTCACTTCCTTCTTCAAGTAACTAAATGCTTAGAGCATTGTGTTCATGCCTGCTGCCTAGACATGTGACCTATTCATGTGGCTTATGGAGGACACAAGATTTCTGAGACCCAGAACTCTGAAGGCAAGACTGACAGATACAAGGTGCAAGACTAGCTTCGCCAGGTTAAACATGGCTATGAAAGGAGCATACCCATTTCTATTGGCATCAAAACACAGTGCTGGTTGCCAAAGAGTCTATAAGAAAGAAATATTAAGTAATACTACATGTCTGACATTGACATAAGTTTATTATTTCTTCCATGCCAACACACCCTAATCCAAAGCTTATGCTATTCCAATCTAGGCCTGCCCAAAACTCAAAGGCATCTCCAGTCCCAAAGACAATGTTTCATTGGCCCATTAGCTTCTATATTACTTCCACATTTTGAGTTGGTTTCTGAATTTTGTGCATTACTTCTTTGGGGATTATCTCTCCTTTACACTGCAGGTATAATAGAACTCCTGCCCCCTCACTACATTGTCAGTGGTATTATTTCCTCCTCAAATGGATTGGTTAAAACTCAGTGAAAAAAACTTGAAGCTAAAGAACCACTCCAAATACATGTGAAGTATTTCCTAATCCATTATCTACATGATTTAAATAAGTGGGGTTATAATCATGGTTCCTAAAGGAACCATAATACACCATTACCTTTGTCGTAGAACTTCCAAACTAGTTCTCAAATCTTTGAGCCTTGCTTTTGGGGAAAAGTATAAAATTTTGCAAAAGTATAAAATTTTGCTAAATTAGTAACAAATGAGAAATGTCATTTGTTACTAATACACTGAAGTACCTTCCCAAATTCTTTACTAATAACATCAATGTCATTTATTCCTCAAGAATAATAATACTTAGTTTCAACTCCTCGTAAAACAAGCAGTTGTGATGTTCTTCACTGACTGACACCTGCTATCATCATTAAACTTGAAGTCCAAAGGAAAATAAGGCTTAGTCTCTCATCTTGCTATAACTTTTTTATTCTATTTTCTTAGAAACAAAAAACCCAAAAACTTGCATCTAGGTTGCATGACCTTGGGCAAGCCTACCATAGGCTTCAGTGTTCTTCAGTTTCCTGGGGTGAATAACTATACATGCCTCACAGGATTATGGTCAAAAATATTAAACAGTGCACAATATGAGCATGGCAGAATATCTGGCATACGGTGTTCAACATAAGTTCGATAAATGTCAACTTTCATCATTATTCACTGCTGGGGATTTTAAATGAAAAGTTTTCTTTTGAATTCTTTGTACCTGCTCCAAGAATTGCCATTCTAACTGTCTCTCTGTTAGTATTATCTGCCCTTGAAAGTCCCATTGATTCAAGGGTCCTTGGTCATGTCTTCTGAGTTCTCTTCTAAATATCTGTATCAATTAGCTGGAGCTGCAAAGGGGAGATCAAATTACCAGAGCCTTGTCTGTAAAGATCTCAACAGAAATGAATTAATAATATGATCCATCAGATCACCAATACCCTGAGAGTGAGGACAGAAGCCACAGGGGCTGGGGGGAGCATCATGGGCATGTGACTTGTGTAGCTGCACAGGGCCCCATGCTCAGAAAAGCCCCAGGCTTGGTTTCATGCTCATCCAGAAATTTTCAATAAAGTTTAAATGATCTTTACTTTGCAATTATGTAGGTGATTATTATGACTACAGAGTTTTGATCAGATTGTTTCATGTATTAAAAGGCCTACTCCTTTTATGTTCAGAATAGCCTACAGGAAAGGTAAGGATAGAAATTAAAAACAGTTAGGATATTATTGATATAAACAAGGTGGGAGATGATAGTGGCAAATAACACCAGAAGGAGGGGCCAGTTAGACAACCCTAAAATTTATATGGAACCAGAGAAGAGCCCGAATTGCTAAAAAATTGTTGAAAAAGAAAAACAAAGCTGGGTGCATCACATTGCCTGATTTTAAGCTTTACTGCAAAACTGTAATCACCAAGACACCATGGTACTTGCACAAAAACAGACAAATAGAACAAGGTAACAGAATAGAGAGTCCAGATATGGATCCGCAATTCTATGCTCAGATAATCTTCAACAAAGCAGGAAAAAATATCCAGTGGAAAAAAAGACAGTCTCTTCAATAAATGGTGCTGGGGAAATTGGACAGCTACATATAAAAGAATGAAACTCGACCATTCTCTTAAGCCACACACAGAGATAAACTTGAAATGGATGAAAGACCTCAACATGAAGCAGGAATCTATCAAAATCCTAGAGGAGAACATAGGCAGTAATCTCTCTGACATCAACCATAGCAACTTCTTTCAAGACACGTCTTCAAAGGCAAAGGAAACAAAAGCAAAAATCAACTTTTGGAAATTCATCAAAATAAAAACCTTCTGCACAGCAAAGGAAACAGTCAACAGAACAAAGAGGCAATCCATGGAATGGGAGAAGGTATTCGCAAATGACACTACAGACAAAAGGCTGATATCTAAGATCTATAAAGAACTCCTCAAACTCAACAACCAAAAAAAAAGATGATCACAGCAAAAAATGGGCAGGAGACATGAACAGACACTTCTCCATACAAATGGCTAACAGACACATGAAAAAATGTTTGTCATCATTAGCTATCAGGGAAATTCAAATCAAAACCACACTGAGATACCACCTTACACCAGTCAAAATGGCCAAAATTAACAAGACAGGAAACAACAAGTGTTGGAGAGGCTGTGGAGAAAGGGGAACCCTCTTATATGGTTGGTGGGAATGCAAGTTCATGCAGCCGCTTTGGAAAACAGTGTGGAGACTGCTTAAAAAGTTAAAAATAGAGCTACCATATGACACTGCAATTGCACTACTGGGTATTTACCCCAAAGATACAGATGTAGTGAAAAGAAAGGTCATATGTATCCCAATGCTCATAGCAGCAATGGCCACAATTGCCAAACTGTGGAAAGAGCCAAGGTGCCCTTAAACAGACAAATGGATAAAGAAGATATGGTCCATATATACAATGGAATATTACACTTCCATCAGAAAGGATGAATACCCAACTTTCGTAGCAACATGGGCTGGACTGGAGGAGATTATGCTGAGTGAAATAAGCCAAGCAGAGAAAGTCAAATGTCACATGGTTTCACTTACTTGTGGAGCATAAGGAGTAACATGGAGGAGAGTAGGAGAAG